>PVJS01020363.1:0-32681 GCA_004027185.1 Glis glis
GAGGAGGAGGAGGAGGAGGAGAGGAGGAGGAGGAGGAGGAGGAGAGGAAGAGGAGGAGACAACCATGCTCTCTGCCCCCCTCCCCTTGTCACCCACCCTTGCCCCGACCTGCTTCTCTGTCCAAATGGAGCCCCTGAGACAGCCTGGCCTCCTTAGAACACCTCAGCCCCATTTCTGATGGAGACCACAAACCCACCCGAAGCCTCGCTTCTTCCAGGATTCCTTCCTGGGCCTTCCCAGGCCCTTGCTCACTAGTGTCTTTAATGTCACAGGAACCTATTCTGCCCCCTCCAGCCGGGTCCTCAGGCTTGCCCCGGGAGCAGACTGTCCAAAGTTTCCAATGGGCTGTCTTACCCAACACCCTGATGAGCTGAGCACAGGGCATTGCTGGATATCTCCCGTGTGGGGACATTCTTGTGGCTCCCAAGGGTGTCAGTGGCCAGGGTCTGCTCCTAGCTTCTGACAGTAGAGACGGTTCCTCCAAGACTAGAAATATGTCCCTGCTTCAACTTTTCAAAGGCTCTAAAAGTACAGGGCCAGCCAGGCATGGTGGCATACACTTGTAATCCCAGTACTTGGGAGGCTGAGACAGGAGGATCTGGGTTCGCAGCCAGGCTCAGCTACTTCGTGAGGCCCTCCGCAATTTAGTGAGACCCTGTTTCAAAATAAAGAATAAAAAATAGGGCTGGGGGTGTAACTCGGAGGTAAAATGCCCCTGGGTTCAATTCCCAGTTCTGAAAAAAATAGAAAAATAAGTAAATAAAAGTACAGGGCCTATAAAAACTGCCCTAATGCCTTCTGATGGATTGGGAGAAAGAAAGAGAGAGGGAGAAGGAGAGGGAGAGAGAGAGGGAGAGGGAGAGGGAGATGGAGAGGGAGATGGAGAGGGAGAGGGAGAGGGAGAGGGAGAGGGAGCGAAAGACCTAGAGAGTGGCCTCAAATTGTCCAGAAACAGCAGTCTCCATTTTGGACAGAAGAATAGAAAAACCTAAGCCCCTCATACTATCATTCCTGGAAAATCCTTATACTCTAGGATCAGAAAACCTCTCATTATATGGACAGTGCATTTTTTAAAAGTCCAATTTAATATTTCCCTTTACTTTCAGAATTCTCCCAGGTCTCAGGCTGCCAAGAGATTGGGCAGAGCGGAGTATTTCTAGTCAATGATAGCATTATCATCTGATTCCCGTTAATCCCTAAATACTGGAAATAGCACACCTCGTATTTAGCCAAAGGCCGGCTTCTTAATACAGTGGGCATTAGGAGAGGCATTAGGTACTTAGAAAGCAGGAAGATCTTATATCCCTTTCCTACCCTCCATTTTTTTCCCTTTAACAAAAGTTTCTTCTCAAAGTTTCACTTTAAATATAAAATATGTCCTTGTGGAAGCTGTTACAAATGTCACCACTTTAACCGGCCCAAATTTATGGTGGCATTGAATTTTAATGGAGCCATAAACGTCTGATGTAATGGTGATATATGTGGCGCAATAAATTGTTATAGAGAAATATAAAAATAAGTGTAAGATAAAAGATTGTGTATAAAATATGTTTTTACATCTCCTTTAATGATTAAAAACCATACAAACTTGATATTCTAAATCACTCGAGATTGCCACCGTGGCTCTGAGAACATTTTCTCCCCTGAAAGTCTTTCCCAGGCCGGGCTGGTGCGTCTGTGGTCAGAAATCACATCCACTTTAATGAGGACATTTAAGATGATTTTTATGTTGATGTGGGAAAAAAAGTAATTAGCATTAAAGAAGATGGAGATGACGGTAGTAATGACCTGCTGTCTTGGGACTGGTCCTTGGAGACTGGCAGGATTGATGGCTGGTGGCCTTGTGGCGGCTCCTGCTGTCTTCAGGGCGACCCTACCGCTTGCCTGGTGTCTTGGAGTGACTGGGCAGGTCCAAGGACAGAAGCAGGACGAGGGAGGGGACAGAGTGCACAGTGGAGGTGAGGGGAGGCTCTGGTAGCAGGAGGAGATGGAGCAAACTGTCCACAGATGATGCTAGGCTATTGTCCCAGCTCCACTTGCTGTGTGACCTTGGGCAAGTGACTCTACCCTTCTGAGTCTCAGTTTCCCCATCTGCAAAATGATAATTGCTATCTGCAAAATGAAAATGGTACCAAGACATAGACTTTTTTTTTTAACTTTTTAATCACCTCTGTCCATCCACCTATTTCCAGTTGCGTGCCGCATGGTCATTTGAGTATCCCCTCCTAATCATGAAAACCCTACCCCTGGCTTTGGGCTGCTCATCACCTGTAGACACAGTTGTCTGTGCAAGGATCGGCATGGGATCCTTATCAGAACCAACGAGGAGCCACAACGCCTACTACAAATTTGGGGATAGAAAAAGAAACTTTCTTTTCTGCTGGACTTCACCTTGAAAGGGTGCAGGCTTGGGTAGTCATAGCCCCTTGGCCATGCAGACAAGCTGTCTGAGAACAGTGCTGAGAAATGGCAAGTAAAGTCAAGAGATCAAAATAGAGAACAGACATTGTACCGTTGTTTGAGCCCCTAGATCCAGCCATGCCTGACGACAGTCTCTCAGTTGCATGAGTTGACAAAACCCTTTTCTGTTTATCATCAATGTTGGGTTCAAACCAAATGTGTCCAAACTGATGGGACAAGTCGTGGGTTTGCTGTGAAGCTCAGTGAGATAATCCACAGAAGGTTCTATGCGTGGTGTTGGACAGCAGGGTCCTTAATAAGTACTAGTACTGTCGTCACAGGAATCATGATTGTGTGTGGCCAGCCATCATGTGCCTTGGGCTGCACTGTACAGGTCTCTGGGGATCAGTCCATGTTTGGTGACCTCTGCTTGGCTCATCTCTCACTTCCAATGGATGACTGACTGCCAGGGCACCAGGGGGCCTGGATTGTGAAGGCTGGAAGCCAGCCTCGTCCCTGTGTTTGCTTCCTCCCAACTGCACCCCACGGCCACTCTACTCTCTCTGTCCCCCCGGATGTGGTTCCTCTTCTAACAAGCTCTGGGCTTCTGCTTGCTATGGGAAAATACCACGTTCATCAAGAGCTGCTGGGCAGCTTGGACCCTCGGCAGCCTGGTTCACCACCTCTGTCTCTTGCTGGGGTTTGTACCCATTTCTTTCTCTTTTTTTGTTATTTGATTATTTGAGTTTTTAAAAAAGCTATTGTCATTATATTGCTTGTAGGCCTGAGAGTAATAAATTCCTTGCCATATCTAGAAAACAGTAATCACTTGGACCTATCTTTCACTAATCGCTGACTAATACAAATGCAGTTGCAATCTTTACCCTTTTGGTCATCATTGTGCAATACTTGTAAAAAAAGTCTTGAGTAAATTGTATCATCTCAAAAGAAGCCGCTTTTCTTATTACTGTCACCTTTTCAATGTCCCAAGGCTTGTGCCAGGAACCCTGGAGTGGAGCATGCCGTGGCGGGCCTGACTTGGGGAAGCGCTCCCCTGCCTCTGGGTTCTGTCCCTGCAGCAAGGGGGCTCTCTGGGCCATGCCCACACACCTGCCGCTTTGGTCATGGAATCCCCGGGCTGCAATCTTGGGGCGCACAACCACCACCAGGGCACGGATTGTCCTGAGTCTGCCTGAGTCCTGCAGAAGGGGCTCCAGTCTGCATCCTGCTCAAGCGAGTCCCCTCGTCCTTAAGGATACCGGGGAGACAGAGGCCAGGGGAAAATACCTGAGGAATGAGCACCTGCCCCCACCAGCAGTGCCCCCGCTTTCCTCTCTGCATAACATTACCACCTTCTCCTTCTCCCATGATTTCCCCTGTGACACACGTACAATCCCTTGGAATTTATGGAATTGTTCTCACTCATTCTCTCCTACTAGCGTGCAAGCCTCGGGCACGGGGATTCGGGCCTATCTTTCTGGCTGCTGTGATTCCAGCCCTACAACACGGTCGGTGCGCAGAACATCATGTCTATGTGCTCAATAGATACGTGTGTTGAGTGTAGTATACTGGATCGGGGTCAGCCTCCATATTGGATATAAGTGCCCCTCGCTCATCTGCTCATTCATCTCTTCTTTTTAATATAATTTTTGGTGAATTGTAATCATACATCATGTTGAGGTTCAGTGTGATATAAACATACGCACACACAGCACTTGGTGTGATCCCTTCTGGAGCCCAGCCCGCTCCACGCCCCCCAGTACTTCCCATACATGTTAGCGAGATTGGTAGTGACACTTTTATATATGGACACTATTTGTACCATTTCCTTCATCAAGCCTCTTTTGTCTCCTGCCCAGCTCCCTCCCCCAGCCCCTTGGTCTCTCTCCTCTTTTATCTGAAGTCCCTTTTGTTCCCTATTTTCTCTGTAGCTTCCACCTAGGAGAGAAAACATCTGACCCTGGACTTTCTGAGCTTGGCTGATCTCAGCATAAGATTCTCCAGTTCCATTCATTTTCCTGCAAATGCAGATCATCAAGAATGAAAACAATAACAAATGCTAGCGAGGAAGTGGGGAAATAGGAACGCTTTTACCCTGTGGGTGGGACTACAAATTAGTATATTCACTATGGCGCTGTCTTCAAAAAACTAGGAATGGAACCACCGTATGACCCAGCCATACCAGTCCTCATCTTTCCTAAAGAACTAAAGTCAGAATACTAGAGTGATACACGTGTATCCTTGTTTATAGCAGCACAATTCACAATAGCCAGATTAGGGAACCAACCCAGGTGTCCATCGACAGATGAATGGATAGAGAAAAATGTGATATATTCTGTATTGGACAGGGTTCTCTAGATTAACAGAATACACAGAATGAGTATATTTAAAAAAGGGATTTATCAGATGGGCTTACAGTTTGCAGCAATGTAGTCCCAAGTTCTGACTGCACGTGGAGGGTCAGAGGAACCAGTAGCTGGTCGAACGGTCTAAGAGCTGGAGTCTTAGGATTGGAGCAACCACTAATTCAGTCCCAGTCCAAGATGTGAAGATCAGAAAGCTTCTTCGGAGAAACGATGGTGGAGTTTCAGTTCCAAGAGCAGGAGGCCGAGAAGATCAAGCTCTTCGGAGAAAGGCGGAGCCTGCAGCTGACGATCTCAGGGGAGAGCAGATGCGCTTTCCTCGGAAAGAGTCGCACACACTCTACGCGGCTTCTCCCTTTTTATCTAAGTCCGCACCTATCAGAATCCTGCTGCCTACATTCAGGGCAGGGCTTTCTCTTTAATCTGCTGTTACACACCCAAAATCACATAATCTTGGGTGTGTCATGATCAGGTCAAGTTGACAACTTAGATTAACTATCACATATTCACACAATGGAATTTTACTCTTTCTTTTCTTTTATCCACCCTCAGTCAAATACCTGCCGCATGTTTTCCCTGAGCATCAGTGACATAGTCCCCCCATCCCAGGAGGTCACAGCACAATGGAGAAGACAGGGACTTCCACAAAGAAGGACCACAGGGCCTGGTACCTGTTGTGAGGGCCAAGAGACCTGTCTGTGTGCTCCAGATGCAGGTGTGGCCCTCTGGAGGAAGCGGCACCTGCCCTGAGCCCCAGGGAATAAGCAGGAGTTGGCCTGTGTGACCTTGTGTCCTGCAGAGTAGAGCATCCATGATGAGCCAGCCCCACCCTGAGGCCTCCGACCCCGGCGCCTGCCTGACATTAAGGAAGCCCCTCTAGCTGAGGCGGAGTTCAGCCCCCGACTTCCGCAGAAGCTGACGTTTGCTGTCTTGCTGGGATGTGTTCATGCAGCCACAACTGTGCCGCACACCCCACCCCAAGTCTAGACATCCCAGGGGAGATCCAAAGTTAAACTGAAAACAACAGGGCGTGCGTTATACTTCCTTTATTTATTTATTTTATTTATTTATTTATTTTTTGCGGTACCGGGGATTGAATGCAGGGGCGTTCTACCTCCGCGCTACACCCCCGGCCCTATTTTTTATACTTTATTTTGAAACCGGGTCTCATGAAGTTGCGAAGGGCCTCACTAAGGAGAGAGAGAGAGAGAGAGAGAGAGAGAGAGAGCTGAGGCTGGCCGCGAACCCGGATCCTCCGGTCTCTGCCTCCCAAAGTACTGGGATTACAAGCGTGCGCCACCACGCCCGGCCTTTATACTTCCTTTAGATTTACCTAAAAGTTGTCTTATTGAGGTACAATTCACCGGCCACACATGCCGTCCATTTACAGCACCCAAATGAATGGTGTTTAGTTTCGCCAGAGCCCTGCAGCAGCCACCACGACCTCAAGGTCAGTCCAGGGAAAACCCCAAATGCCCTGTGCTTGGTGACGAACCAAGATTCACACACAGAGAAAAGGACAGAGTCAGTCCAATAGGACAGGTCAGGGTGGGACACAGGCAGGACAGGGTGGGACACAGGCAGGACAGGGTGGGACACAGGCAGGACAGGATGGGACACAGGCAGGACAGGGTGATGTTAAGTCCAATATTTTCTCCCAGGATCACGTTGTTTTGTGATACAGATCCTATGACATAGCAGTGATTGTCAAAGGAAGCAACAAAAGACAGACCAAAAGGTTGAACCCCAAGGAAACCACAGGAAACACAGGCTGCCCATCCCTGTCTGCCCTGTTTCCTCAGAAAGATGCTCAAGAGGAGATAAAATAAAATCAGAGAGAGAGAGAGAGAGATTGAAAGAGAGACAGGGAGACAGGCCCACAGACGCGTCGGCAGATGGAGGGAAAGGCTGAGATGCAGAGACAGACACACACAGATGGAATGAAGGGCGGGGCAGGGAGGCAGGCAGAGACAGAGACAGACGGTCAGAGAGACCCTGGCACGGGACAACACAGAGAGACAGGGAGTGGGTTTAAAAATAAAATAGGAAAAATGGAAAAGCCTCCGCTGCCTTCCTCTTGAACCCTCTGCACAGGTTCAGTCGCCCCATCCTGAGGGGTGGGGAAGAGGGAGGGAGAAAACCTGGAGGAACAGAGGCCCCCTGTGGCACTCCCTACCCCAGGGCCACCCTGGTGCGCTTTGAGGAAAGAGGAAAGGATCAGAGGGAGGGTGGCTGCAGATAGTGACAGATCTGATTCACACACTAAGCAAGCAGCCCAGGATTCCAGCACCCTGCACCCCACGCTCCCCAAAACACAGGCCCCAGGATCTCTCCAGCATGCTCTGCAAAACGGGCAGGGAGTGCTGGTTAGCCAGGCTCATGGCAAAGGGGGAAGGAGTCACCCCCCTGGGTTAGACATGGCTGTCACCACCAGCATAGCCAGGAACTAGGGGACAGGGATGCGAATGCAGAGGCTCAGGCCCCTCTGTGAGCTCGACCGCCAGCCCGTCCCTGTCCTCCATCTCTGCACAGGGGAAGATGGATGCGAGTGAACCTCTGCTTTCGAGAGCGCACACCACGCCCACGCCTTCCTCGCGTCTGGGGCGCGAGGGTAAAATGCACAGGCACCGAGGCTCACGCGGGTTCTGTTTACAACAAAGTGCTCTTCTACCCTGTTAGTCACAGACCCTGAAATTGTAATCAGGGGAAGGGCTGAGGTGGGGAAGCCAGAAAATCAAGAACAGGAAGGGCGGGCGTGCTCTGCAGCTTCAAGAGGCATCCCAAGGCCGGGGGGCACCTTGCTCTCTGTTAGGAAGGAGCCAAGACGTGGCCAAGGAGAACTGAGTCACGAACCATCCTGTGTGTCCTACAGAGGCTCCCGACCACCTGCCTGGGTGGGAGTGAACGCTGCGGGAGACTTCCAGACATCCAGCCCCCTGGATGCCCACGGACGGCGCTGACTCCTTCTTACAGAGAAACTCAGATACAGATGCTGCTGTTAGGGTTAGGGTCCTATCCAAAGGCAGTATCTCCATTCCCGCAGACGTCCAGGTGTGCAAAGCAAAGAACGACAGAACACAGGAGGAACCCTCTAACTCCAAGCAACCGCCCCCCTGGTGGGCTGTGGGCTCACCTGCGTCCCCCACGGGCAGTCTCCCTTGAAGACATCCTCTCTTTCCTCATTCTATGTGGTCAGTTTGGATTGGCCAACTTTTTTGTTGTTTTTGTCTGTTTGTTTTTGTAATAGTGGAGATTGAACCCAGGGGTATTCTACCTCCAAGTTATACTCCCAGCCCTTTTTTATTGTTGTTTTGTTTTGAAACAGATTCTCACTAGGTTGCTGAGAGTCTCACTACATTGCTGAGGTTGTCCTTGAACCCACGATCCTCCTGTGTCAGCCTCCCAAATACTGGGATTACAGGCATGCACCACCACACCTAGCTGGATCAACCAACTTTAATTACGCATCTACTATATGCTAAAACCCTCACCCAGACCCGCACTGCAGAGACTAGTGATCCTCCCTGCCTCAGACAGGCTCATTGTACAGGACACAGGGTCACCCGGGGACTGTCCAGGTGCAGCCTGGCTGCTGGGCCCCAGGCAGGACAGAGTCAGCCTGGAGCGCCGGAGTCTGGGATCCGGAGACCTCAGCCTGACCATCATTCAGCTGGAGATCAGAAGCTGGGGCCTGCTCGCCTCCTCACTGGCCACGGCAGGACTCCGTGGGGCTTGCAGAGGCCAGATCTCAGAAGGATTTAAGCGCATGCTCTCTGACTTGACTAGTGAGAGAAGCCCAGGTAGAAGTTCCTAGCAGAAGGTCAGGCAGGTGAGGAGGAAATCAAGCCAGGCAGGGGGAGGAAGGAGGGGTTTCCTCCAGCTTGCAGCAGCCCAGGGAAGAGCCAGGGGAAGGCTGGGCACTCCTAGTGGGCAGCCCTGGGAAGCAAGGTGGGAATAGGGAAGCAGAGAAGAGGCAGGGAGGCTGAGGAGAGAGGAGAAGGAAAGAGAGATGCAGGAGGGAGGGGTCTTGTGGAGGACAGGGTCACCGCAGGAGGGATGGCCCTGGGCACTGAGTGACCTTGCTCAGTTCAAAGGCTTCCTGGGCAAGAAGCGTGAGTTCCCAGCTAACCTGGCCAAGGGCAGGTAAAGGACCAGGCAGGACGTCCACGCGCCACCACGACCCGCTGACCACTCTGCTGCCCTGAGAGCCCTCCTAAGGCTGACGACAGGAATCCCCTTCCCTTTACACGGAGGGGCTGATCTTTGGATTAGCTGCGGAGGTAATTATAAGTTCCTTCCAGGTATGCTTTCCTGAGCCCTACTGCCACGAGACAAGAGATGGACCCACCCGAAGCCCCAAGTTTATGAGCTCTTGGTGGAAGTCAGGGGCGTTAGAGGTGGACCTATGTTCCTATGGCCATGGTGAGATGTTAGAAGGTCCATGTTAGTTCCCAGTTGTTTTTGGAGGAGTTTTTTGTTGTGGTTGGTTGGTTGGTTGGTTGGTTGGTTGGTTGGTTGGTTGGTTTTGGTACTGGGGATTGAATCCAGAGGCATTCTACCTCTGACCTATATCCCTAGCCCTTTTGATTTTTTTAAATTTTGAAACAGGGTCCCACTAAATTGCTGAGGCTGGTCTCAAAGATGCAACCCTCCTGTCTCAGCCTCCAAGTACGGGGATTACAGATGTGCGCCACCATGTCCGGCCCAGACATTTTCCTTAATTTTGACTTCCTAGAGAGTGAAACCTTTAGCAACCACTACACTCTACCACGCTGCCTGCTGTGTTTCAAGGGGGCATCTTTCTCATCTGTTTGTAAAGCCAGGTTTATCAAACTCTAAGTTACTATAGTAAAATTCACCGCGACTGGCCTGTGGTTTAGACATGGTATGAGTGTGTCCACGGAAGGTCCGAATGTTGGAGGCTCGGTCCCTGATGTGGTGGGTTGAGAGGTGTGGCCTAGCGGAACGTGGCTGGGTCCTGGGGACACTACCCTCAGAGAAAGGGTTGATTCAGGTCTCTCGGGATTGGATTAGTTCCTACAAGAATGGGCTGTTACGAAGTGAGTCTGGCCATCTGGGCTTGCTGGCTGGCTTCCTGTCTCACCATGTGACCTCTTCTGCATGTGCCATGTCCCTGTGATGCCACTGCCATGAGACCCTCACAAGGTCCCAGAAGATTCCAGTGCGATGCTATTGGACCCCAGCACTGCGAGATACATGTGCCTTTTTTCTTTATGAAGTACCCAGCTTTGGGTGTTTTGTTACAACAATGCAAAATGGACTAATACAATGAGCTGAGAAAAATCTAAGCAGCCTTAGAATCACCCATCACAATAAAAACATGGGCTACACCCATCACCCCAGAATGCCCACCCCTGCCAGCTCGCTTGGTGCTCACTGCAGGCAGACATGCCCCTCACTCAGGGAGAATGCTACAATGTTTTTATTTTCTTCCTCGGGCCTTTGCACTTACCCAGGACCCGTGAAGGGACTGCTGACAACTTTCGTGACCAACTACATAAGGCAGAGAACAAGCCTGGTTTTGTTCTGCACAGTGTATCCAGGACCCGGCAGAAATGTCTATATTTGATCTTTCATTAATTTAAAGATTAGACAGACTGTAGTTGCTCATGGCCAGAAAGGGCATTATTTTTTAACTCACTACACAGAACAGAGGCTCAGAAATACCTCAAGTCCTACACAGCTGGAATTCAAACCATTATCTGCCTGACCCAGAGCCCATGCCTTCCCCCTACGCCTCGCTGCCATCTCTCATTTCTGCAGATTCTGACAGGGGCCCTGCAGCCAGTGAGCTCCTCAGCCTCCAGTTTGAGTCTCCTGGAGAGACAGTCACATTACCCACATTACCGAGAAGCCTTCTGGCTTCTGAATTACCCTGAACCTTCTGGGCTGAGACTCTGCAGTCCAGCACTCATTGTTAGTTTCTGTAATTTTAATGAAGAAGGGCCGCTCCCCCTTGGCTCCAGGTCTTTAAACTCCTGAGTTTTAATAACCAACCCCACTGATGATTTACAAATTTCAAGGCAGGAATTAGCAGAAAATTCCACATTTCATAGATGCTGAATTGGACCATTATCTCCAGGCGGCAGGTGCCAGTATCCTATCAAATGGCGAAATACCGTAATTATCAGTAGAATTCCATTCAAATTCTAAAAGTAGATAAATAACCAATGGGAGCATCATTTATTCATTAGAATATGAAAAAAGGGAGAAGTATTACCCTGCTCATGGCTTCAGCAGCGAGCCTGCCTGGCCAGGGAATGCCCAGCTCAGGGAGGCAGGAGGGAGAGCAGAACCCTCATTAAGCTCTCAGGTCGGTGGGAGAGAGAGACTTCCATTAAACACCTGAACGGACGAGATAATGGGCCACTGATTGAGAGGCTAATGTGTGAGATATGGTGGCGCCTTCTTATTTTTCTTGCAGTGGATAGGAACACACATCTGAGAAATCACTGGAAAATTACCCCAAACTTCCCACTTCCTGCTGCAGAGCCCTCCTCAACACCTCCCCAGTCTAGCTTCTCCTCCTACCCCCACTTCTTCTTGTTCTTGTCAGCACTGATGTCCTGCAGACATACAGAGCCATTTCTGCCCTTTCTAGCTCTCCCCATTTCATCTCAAAAGATCCTCTCTGGCCTCTGATGAGACAGATTACAAAGTTCATCCCACATTTTGAGCTCTGCGTGCCAGCCCTAGAAGCGAGGAAGTCCCTCTACCCTTTTACAGTGGACTCCGAAAACTGAGGGTCAAATCGTGGTCCCTCCTACTTGTTGGGGTCTGTTGCCTCTTCTGTAAGATGAGGATGGTCTCCAAGGCTGTGTGAGAAGTGACGAAGACGCTGCACGTGAGGGTTCAGCACAGTATCTGACAACGTGTGAATATTAACACATAATTAGCAACTGAGGATGATGCTTATAGTGGCGGTGGTGATATTGACAGTGATGATGGTGATGGTATACCGATGACGCTGGTGATAGTCATGATGGTGATGGTGTACCGATGACACTGGTGATAGTCATGATGGTGATGGTGCTGATGGTAGTGGCATTGATGATGATGATGATGATGATGATGAAATAATGATGATTCTGGTGATGGTGCTGACAGTAATGTTGGTGATGATGGTAGTGACTTAATGATGATGGTTATGATGCTGGTGATGCTGGTGGTGATGATGATGTTGGTGATGATGCTGATGGTGTTGATGTAGTGATGACAATGGCGATGGTGCTGACAGTAATGTTGATGATGGTTATGATGGTGCTTATTGGTAGTGGCATTGATGATGATGGAGATGATGTTGGTGATGTGGATGGTGATGATGATGATGAAGGTATAATGATGATGGCGGTGATGGTGCTGATAGTACTGTTGGTGATGGTACTTGTTATGGTATAGAATGGCCCCTTGAAGAGCTCATAAATTGGTGTTTGGAGTTGATATAATTGAGTCTTGAGGGTTGTAATTCCAGCAGTGAATAAATCCATTGTAATGGATTTACCTGGGTGGTACCCAGTAGGCCGGTAGGGTATGGCTGGAGGTGGTCCCTGGAGGTGCTGCTTTGGGGATTATATTTGGTTGCTCCTCCCCCTGCTCTCTCTCTTGCTTCCAGCCTCCATGATGTGAAGAGCACAGCCCATGTGTTCTTCCTCTCTCCACCTCCTGCTACCATGCCCTGAGATCCTATGTGAGGTTCCCAGCCTCACATAGACTGAACTCAAAACTGTAAGAAAATAAATCTTCTTTCCTCTAACTAATGTGGTCAGGGCTTTTAGATTATAGCTGCAAGAATGCTGACCAGAACAATGCTGATGGTAGCGCATTAATGATGATGGTGATGCTATGGATGCTGGTGATGCTGATAATGATGTTGGTGATGCTGGTGATGGTGATGATGTAATGATGATGGTGGAGGAGATGGTGCTGACAGTCATGTAGGTGATGGTGATGGTGATGGTGATGGTACTGATGGTAGTGGCATTAACGATGATGTTGGTGATGATGGTGATGCTGATGGTGATGTTGTTGGTGATGGTGGTGATGTTGGTGATGATGGCAATGTGTAATTATGATAGCGGTGATGGTGATGATGGTAATGTTGACTATGGTGATTTTGCTGATGATAGTGGCATTGATGATGATGTTGGTGATGCTGATGATGATGGTGGTGATGTTGGTGATGCTGATGGTGATGATGTTGGTGATGATGGTGTTGGTAATGGTGGTGATGCTGGTGATGATGATGGTAATGGGGATGATGCTGATGGTAGTGGCATTGTTGGTAATGCTGATGATGGTGGTGATGTTGGTGATGCTGATGGTGATGGTGTTGGTGATGAGGTTTATGATGCTGGAGATGTTGATGGTACTGGCACTGTTGGTGATGCTGATGCTGATGCTGATGCCAGTGATGCTACTGATGATGGTGATGATGGTGATGCTGGTGATGATGGTGATGCTGGTGATGATGGTGATGCTGGTGATGGTGATTAGTATTATTTTACCCCAAGGGGAAAAATAGTTAAATATGGTGGTCAAGGCCAGGATACTGATAGGATCACAGACCTATTACAAGTTCTAGTGGTGTGTACAGCCAGAGGCTCACTATGGAAACACTTCCCTGTCCTCCAGAGAACCTCAGGGTGAGAGGGCTGGCCAGCCCCATTCCAGTTTCCTGGGATAATATTTTTTCTATATCTGTGCATCTCTGGGACCTTCTCCTCAGGCATGAGGAGGTTCAGCCTTTTATCCTGGGGCACTAAATCCCCAGGGCCAGGCCTGGACATGGGAAGGAAAAAATCAGAATAAGCCTGAAGTCAGCTTGTCTTTAAGGCCACATGACCCACTGAGTTGAGATGAACATGGTGAACTGGCTATGACCACGATGGCCCAGTGTTCCTTCCTTTGTCAGCAAGACCAGAACCTAAAGCTAAACACACAGACACTCTTGCAGGTAAATCTGAGTGTGGTTAAGGTCCTCTGTCCAGGTGCGCTGTGTGACACCCATGCTAGAGCGGAGCTGTGGACGTAGCAGGCACCCTTTCCATGGGTGCAGACAGGGCAGGCACAGGTCCCACAGGGGCAGTTTTCTACAAGAAAGGCAGCAGCATTCTTGACCATAAAAGCAGCATGCCAGTCTTGGGGCTGGGTGGGTCCCTCAGAATAGTCAACGGTCTGACACTCCCTTCCAATGGTGACATAAATCTCCGAAACCCTGCCATCAAGCCAAATACTAGAATAAGCCAGATAATGCTGTGTCTGCTGTCAGTAACTGAGCCCTGTGGACATGCAGGCATAAGAATAAAAACACCCTTCCTGTGGCCCAGCCCAGATACCTGGGTAGAATCTGTGGCCAATTCTATCCTTGCTTGAGACCTTAAGTGGAAGAGAAACAGGCAGATTAATCAAAGATGAAAATGTTCTTGGGTTCCCTGGACAAAATATACAGGAGCTTCCAGGGGATACAGCAGGTCTCAAGCACCATGGTCCTCTGTCAGAGTCTCCGTGTTGGGTGTGATTTTGATGTGTATGTGCCCTAAATACAAGCTACTGACTTACCAGATGCTCAAGTGAGAAACAATAATCCGTTTCACGGCTGGGAGAAAAGCTAGCTGTCTTGAACTCATTGAAGAATTGCAGAATGGTTTCCAATTCTGCAGCCTTCAAGGGAAACTTGACTTGCTCATATATATATTTTGCTTCCAGCTCTGATTTGGAACTTAAACCTTAGGCAAGGTGCCTCTGTTTTGTTTTGTTGTTATTGTTGTTGGTACTGGGGATGGAACCCAGGGCATTCTGCCTCTGAGTTACACCCCCAGCCCTATTTTATTTTTTACTTTGAAACAAGGTCTCACTAAGTTTCTGAGGTTGGCCTCAACCCTGCGATCCTCCTATCTCAGCCCCCCAAGGACCGGGATTACAGGTGTGAGCCACCACACTCCAGCGGTAAGATGCACCTGTAGGGAAGACACTCAGATTCCCATGGACAGACAAAAAAGGGCAGTTCAGAAAGTCTACGTCACTTGCCCAAGGAATCATCTCGTAAGTGGGAGGGGGAAGGGCAATCCAAAGCTCAAAGAGAGATTCCCAGGGGGTCTACTGAGCCATCCCAGCAACTGAAAGGCCTCAGCAGGACTGGGAGCCACAGCCAGGGAGAAGCAAGAGCAGCAGCATTGGGAGTCTGACCTGCTCCTCCTTTATAGTGACAGGGGACTTCTCTGTCCCAGAGAAACCTGTGCTGGGCAGGTGGGCATTGTTACTACCTGGCCCACACCCCAGAGACACCCTGCCCATAGGGATGACTTTCATTGGGCTAACAGGCCAATCAAAGCCTTCCAACATGCAAATCTATCTATCCGATCACTCCTTGACTCACAGAACTTTCTGCTTAGGATCTTTCAGCTTACTAGCCTCCAGTGAGTCTGAATAAAGAGCACGGTTCATCCATACTGTTGCAAACAGCAGCATTTCCTTTTAAGGCTGAATAATATTCCACTCTGTCTATGGCATATACCATATCTTGTTTATCCTTTCACCAGCTGAAGCACACGTACGTTGTTCCTATATCTTGGAACACATCACATTATTAAAAGGAATGCTGCAAAGGCCACGGGGGTACTGATGCCTCTCTGAGACAGGGATTTTGCTCCCTTTGGATGTGTGTCCAGAAGTGGAATGCTGGACCAAGTGAAATAAGCCAGGCAATTACTGCATGATGGGGCCCAGCACACAGCCTGAGGTCTATTGCTAGAGGTACTACAGCGTACAGTTGCTAAGAGAGTGACCTTCAGTGTTCTTACCACACAGAGAAACATGGTACTATGGGGATGGACATGCTAGCTAGCTTTATGGAAGTGATCCCTTCACAAGGTACATGCCTGTCACAGCATCAGACTATGCACCTTGCATGTATGCACACAGCTGGGCCCTGGTACCTGAGGGTTCCGTACCTGTACATCCAACCAATCTTAGATGGAGGATTTCTTTTAATTGCATCTATACTGAACATGCACAGACCTTTTCCTTGTCATGATCCCCTAGACAATACAGTATAACAACCACTCCAGAGAATCTACATTGCCTTTCATATGGTAAGTAATCTACAGGTAATTTAAAGTATACAGGAGGATGTGCATATTTTATATGCAAATGCCATCCCATTTTACATAAGGGACTGGAGCATTCATGGAGTGCCGTATCCTCAGGGGATCCTGGACAAATCCACCGTGAATACTGAGAGGCAACCATATGATCTTTATTTTTCAGTTACACAAATAAGGCTCGGAGAGGCTGAGACAGGAAGGTTGCAGGTTTGAGGCCAGCCCCAGCAACTTAGGGAGACTCTGTTTCAAAATAAAAATAGTTCTGGGGATGTCGCTCAGAGGTAGAATGCCCCTGGGTCCAATCCCCAGTACCACACACATGGAAAAAAAAATATTTGAATTCAGGGCCAGGTATAAGAGCCCCACCCATATGGCCTTTGAAAACAGCCTTTCTGAGCCTTAACCATTAAGAGTCCTTAGGGGCCAGGTGTGGTGGCGCAATCCTGTAATCCTAATACTTAGGAGGCTGAGATAGGAGGATCTCAGGTTTGAGGCCAGCCTCAGAAGGAAGTGAGGCTCTCAGCAATCTAGTGAGACACTGTTTCAAAGCAAAAAAATAAAATTGGCCTGGGGGTATATCTCAGAGGTAGAATGCCCCTGGGTCCAATCCCCAGTAACACACAAATGCACACACGACATTAGGAACTTTCAACTTAGAAGACAATAGAACAGTACCATTAAGAGACAATACAACAGTACCTACCCATTTGGGTTATTGGAAGAAGGGAGTGACCTAGGGCCTGACAGTGGGCACCGCGAGGGCTCCACAATCTCAGGGATATTGATTGTTGTCACCACTGATATTATAATCACACCAGAAGCTCAAAGTTGGCAGGAGGAGCAAGGGAAGGATCCCATCATGCAAGGGGGGAGCACTTGGCATGTCGCAAGCACCCCTGCCTTACTGCGGACATTAGAATATTTGTAATGATTTGATGTCACAACATCAGCAATAAGAATAGCCAAATTATTGATTATAATATCTATGTTATCAGTCTTGATAATAACGTAACGTTAATGTTCAGGTGTGGAGTGGCTGGGTCTTCTCTGGTGCTGTTTACTCTGGGCTCCAGGCTACACCCAAGGGTTTTCCCCTGGCTGACCCACAAGGCACAGGGCTGGCCTCACAATGGGGCCACTGCAGATGGAGGAGAGCAAGTCAAAGGTCAAGACCTGGCATCCTGAAGGGGAGCTTAGCAATGAAGGGGTTGTGGTCTGCAGCAGGGCAGGGAGGAGGTGTTGATGACCTGGGTCCAACAGGATTAATTCAGGGGGGGCAGGTCATGACCTGGGTGAAGGTCACGCCTGACCAATGTGGTTGAATTCTCTGAGCACCTCGCAGAATCCAGAGACGATGCTTCTGTAATGGGCAATCTGTTTGCATTTCAGGGAGGCTCCTGATCTAGTACCTGGAAACTGATTGATTCACAAAGGCCAACCGGGTCCTTCAGGAAAGGGAAATTAAACTGAGACTGAAGGAGTTTAAATCAGAGAAACCTCTTCCAAGAAAAAGGCTTCTTTAAAAAAAAAAATAAGGTGGAGGAAATGAAAAGGAGACTAAGGAGGTGGGATTCAGGTTCCGTCAGAAGATCACAGAATGGAAGGACCCACTTTCAAATGGCAGTCCTGGCTCTCTAAAGGGTGATGGGAGGGCAGAACTGTCCCTAGTGAGCAAATAGGAGCCACTAGCGTATGCATGGTGGTGACTTCAGCAGGCAGGGGCCTTCCGAGGCCTCATGACCACCCCTGGGGTCGCACCTGAGGGAGCCCAGGAGTCTCAGGCTTCTCCAAGCTCACAGAGCACAGGCAGCAGCTCCGGGTTCAACCCCTGCAGTTCCTGCCTTAACCAGCAGGCCATCCTGCCTCCCTGAAGGTGAAGAAATGGGACTCCAGGAAAGACAAAGTTTGCCTCGAAGGATGCCCAGCACCTGCAGGTCCTGAATCCTCTCACTGAACCCCAGCATCCTCTCCCCAGACGACAGCCACAGCCAGCTCCGGGCAATCCCACGACTCAGCCGCCCTCTGTGATCGCCACCCCAGCGCAGGCTCCATGCTCGAGTCTTTCCATCCCTCGGGCAGGTCCAGGCCAGGCTCTGAAGAAGGGTGCGCATTCCTGATAAGACTCCTTCTGTTTTTCTTTTTTGGTGCTGGGGATTGAACCCAGGGGCATTGGACCTCCAAGCTACATCTTTAGCCCTTTTTACTTTTTGTTTTTGAAAAAGAGTCTCGCTGAGGTTGGCCTTGAACCTGCAATCCTCTTGTCTCAGCCTCCCAAGCACTGGGATTACAGCCATGCACCACCACTCCCAGCTGACTTCTCCAGAGAAATAACAAGCCCAGGAGCACAATGCAAGTCACAGAGCTGCCTTCCCACAACAGGTTGCAGGAGGGAAACACAGTCAACCAGTGGGCATCTACACACATAGATACATATGCACATGCACACACACTCATATACACATAAAGACATGCACACACACATATACACACACACATGCACATGCACACGCATACACACACATATACACATGCGTGCACACACACCCACACATGCACACGCACATATACGCACACATGCACACACACACATACACACACATACAAACAGATTTGTACATACATACACACACAGACAGGCACATAAACACATACACACATGCACATACATATGCACACACACGGACATACAGACATGCACACACACTCACACATGCACACATACACACACTCACACACGCACACATACACACACACATGCACATGGCCTTGCTAACATTGAGAGCAGTAAGCCAACCCTCTTCTCCTCTGACCTTGACCACTCCAAAACACTTTTCTAAGCAGAAACAGTCTTAAAATAACGGAGGCTACTGTAAAATATCTTACTTGGCTTGAGTTTGTAAAAAGATGGCCACTTGGGACCTACCTTGGTATAAAGAAAGCAACAGAGAGCCAGGTGAGGTGGCACCCGCATATAATCCCAATACTTAGGAGGCTGAGACAGGAAGATCACAGGTTCAATGCCAGCCTCAGCAACTTACTGAGGTCCTCAGCAACTTAATGAGACCCTGTTGCAAAATAAAAAATTAAATAGGGCTGGGAGTGTAACTCAGGTAGCTCAGAAGTAGAATGCCCCTGGGTTTAATCTGAAAGGAAGAAGGAAGGGAGGAAAGGAGGGAGGGAGGAAGAAAAGAAGGGAGGAAGGGAAGGAGGAAGGAAGGGAGGAAGAGAGGAAGGAAGAGAGGAGGAGAGGAAGAGAGGAAGGGAGGGAGGAAGTAAACAGCAAGGCCCAGCCTGGCTCTAGACTTCTAGCCTGGGTGTGCATGAGGCTCCTCACCCACTGTCCTGTCCCCAGCTTCCTGTAGACCACCAGTTCAACCTCAGGTACTGTCCAGCCCACGCCCTGTAGGAAGGCAAATAAGAGACTGGCCCTGGTGAATGTTGCCTCCTGGCAGACCCTACACCAAGGCCAGGCTGGCTGCCTCCACGCCTCCGATAATAATCCCTTTTTCTTGCAAATGAGCAAACCATGGCAGGAGGGCAGGAGAAAAGGGCAAGCGAGGAAGAACGGTCCAGTCTTTCAGTGTGTATGGACCTAGGTATGAGGAAGAGCCTGGTCCAGCTCGGGATGCCTCTCCTGCCAACGAGGCAGAGGCCAGCTAGACAGTCCAGGATGCCGGGTCCTTAGTGACCAGAGGACACTGCAATGTCCTCTGTTGTTGCTTGATCTTGTGGATATGACAGAGAACCAACAAGGTCTCTGCCCTAATGAGGAGGGAAGCAATAAACAGACAACAAAATATGGGATCAGGTCCATATGGGAAAATGCACGTCACAGGAGAGCTCAGGACAGGAAGGGCTGGGCCGAGGGAAGCTGCGTCCAGAGGCTCCTTAGAAGGGAGGCTGAGATGGAATCTTGACGATGAGGAAGCCAGGTGAGGGATGTTATAAGCATGGAGTAGTGTCCATGAAGTCTTAGGTTGGGACACAGGAAGGTGTGTCTGAGAAAGTCCACACCGGGCAAGAACAACCCAAGGGTCCCCTCCGGTTGCTGCCTGTCATCTTTGGTGTCACCATGGGGACTTTTCCCAAAGGTCCCAGCAACAGAGATGCCCACCTAGGACCAAATGAGGCCCCATGCAGGTTGCAGGCACCATCTGTCTGTGAACCCGCCCCCCTTGGTGCCCTGGGTGCACCTGGGCATGGGGATAGGTGACCGTGATGGATCTAGTTGAATCTGGGTTTCTTCACCGCTCCGGCCTGCAGATCAGCCCAGCAGAGCCCTCGACTAATGATTTTCAAATATAATTAAAAACATATTTCAATAGAAAGCGCGTTGCCAAGTCTATACCAGCAAAGTGAAATTAACCTTCAAATGATACTGGGACAAGAGAGAATTGGAAGGGTTTGTAAGAGATTAGATGCACTGTAGCCTAATTATGTTACAATAACTCACCTCATTAATCTCCAAGGAAACAATAATGACAACAGTTAAATACTGTAATTAACAAACCCCATTTCAAACTTGATTTTAATTTTATAGGACTCGGTAATATTACCCAATGTAACTACTGAAAAGACAGAAGGGCAGTAGGGCAAGCTGGTTCTGTAAGGGCTCTCGGCTGGCAGAGCCCAAGACCTTGTACTGGTTATTCTACCACGTGGATCCTCTGTTCAGAACCCAACACAGGCAGAAAAAACACATCACGCTATGAAGCTGAGAAGCCAGGTGCTGTGGAGCCCGCCAGGAGCCCTCCTCCCACACACACACCGAAAAAGTAGGCATAAAATGAAATTTGTGTTTGTCTGCCTGTACTTGTGCTCTGTCCTCTGTATGGGACCTCTTTCATGTCGGGATACTCCAGCTGAAACCCCATTGCCAAGGTTTAACGGGCAGGGTTGTGACAGGTTAGACAGTCAGGGTCATACCAATTGAGAGTAGGCAGATAGAGAATAAAGAATCGAGATGACACGACTGTCTCCATGGATGCAGAAAAGGTGGTTGGCAAAACCTAACACCCTTTCATGATAATAGCACTCACAGCCCAGGAGCAGAGAACTTGGTCAAAATGCCAAGGCAAATCCGTGCAAAAAAGTAGACTTTATGACCAGCCACAAGACAAAGATGAGTGTCGCCATTTCCCACCATAATACTGAAATACAATGGGGAGGCGAGCTGGGGCAAGCAGCACAAAAAAAGAAATAAAAGGTATCCAGATAGGAGAGGAAGAAGTAGAAGTATATTTACAAGTGACAAGATCCTACGAAGAGAAAAGTCTACAGAATCCACAAGAAAAGATGCCTTAGAACTGATAAATTCAATAAAGTCACATGACGCAAGATCGATATGCAAAAAAAGCTGTATTTTTTATGACAGCAACCAACAACTTGATATTAAGAAAACCATTTTCCCTAAAATCATTTCAATAAGAATGAAGTATTCAGGAATAGACTTAACAAAAGACATGTAAAACGTGTGTACTAGAAACTGCAAAACATAGTTGAAAGAAATTCAAAAGGATAAAAAAGAGAGAGAAAAGAAATTCCAAATTCATGGGTTGGAAGACTTAGTAGTAAGATTCAAGTAGTTTCCAAATTGGTCCATAGATTCAACGCCATCCCTTCCAAATACCCAGGCCCCTCTTAAGCAGTAATTGACAAGCTGACCCTAAAATTCATTGAGAAAATTCATGGGGGATCTAGAAGAGTCATAACAACCTTGAAAACGAAGAACAATGTTGGAGGATTCACACGTGCCAATTTCAAATATTTCTACAAAGCTGTGGCAAGGAAGACAGTTCAGCACTGACCAAAGGTAAAGATGATCTACAGAGATGAGCGGAGTAGAATCAAGAGTCTAAAGTACGTAACAGAATCAAGAGTCCAAAGTAAACCTTTATATAAATGACCAGCGGATTTCTGACAAGGGTATAAAATCCATTCAGTGGAGAAAAAAAATGTTTTTTCAACAAATGAGGTTGGAACAGCTGGGTAGTTACATGTAGTGTTGTCTGTTTTCTCTCATATGTGGAAGCTAGACAGAAATTAGGTAACAAAAGGGACTACAGCTAAAGGAGAGAGACCAATGGAGTAATGGAGGAGGTTTAGGGAAGGAAGGAGGGGGAAGGAGATGTGGTAAAGGCAAAAGTTCAAATAATGCTATGTACATCTACAAAATTATTAGTACCAATCTCAACAACATGTATGGGGAAGGAGACGGAGTGGGGTGAGATTCAGAGGGGAACACACCAAGGGCTGTGTGTATGCACGCTCCTATCACTCTATGCCTCATTATGATGTGTAATTACAATGCACCAAGAAAAGCATATTAAAATAAAAAGAATGAAACTGGGCCTTCTTTCACCATACACATGAATTTACACCCCATGTATCCTAGACCTGCATGGAAGTTTAAACTACAAAATTCCTCAAAGAAAGCAGAAGACTAAATCTTTATGACTTTGGGGTAGGCAAAATCTTGTTAGAAAAAAAAAAAACGATAAAATTTCAAGCTACAGAAGAAAAATATAGGTAAATTGGAATTCATAAAAATTAAAAATTCTGTGCTGAGAATAATGCTATTGGGATAAATAAGAGACAGAATGGGAGAGAACACTTGAAAATACATCGTCTAAAAACATGTCTGGGGTCCGGATACCAGTCCTTTTTTCAGTCCTAAAAATGACTAGCCAATGTGTTTCTTACACTGATTATTACACTGAATTTTTGCTTTTCTTCTAGATTTGTGCAAGTCCCAGAAAACTGGGCTCTTTCTACTGTATTCTGTGACTTCTCAGATAATAAAGCACTTCTCAGAATTTCTGATTTCTAATGGATGAACAAGAAGGTAAGAGGTGCAGTCACAGGAGCTAACAGCTTTCCATGGCTAACGCAGTTCCCTTCTGATGCCAGGATGCACCCTGAAGCCATGCTGGTGTCAAGAGAAGAGCCGGGGAAGAAGCCACCAAATTCAGGCAGCCATGCAGGGGACCAGGGATCAAGGACACAGACCTCTGACCAGGAGACTCTCCAGTCTGAATCCAAGATCTGACGCTTAATGACTGCATCTTGGACAAGTCTCTATGCTTCCTTCAGCTTCAGTTTAGATGATAGATGATGATGATGATTATGAT
The DNA here is from genome assembly GCA_004027185.1 of Glis glis. Classification (NCBI taxonomy): domain Eukaryota; kingdom Metazoa; phylum Chordata; class Mammalia; order Rodentia; family Gliridae; genus Glis; species Glis glis. The sequence continues at coordinate 23,017 of PVJS01020363.1, forward strand.
AGATAGATAGATAGATAGATAGATAGATATAAGATAGATAGATGATAGATGATAGATAATAGATAAATAGATAGATAGATAGATAGATAGATAGATGATAGATAGATAGATAGTAGATAGATGATGATGATGATAGACAGATAGATAGATAAATGATAGCTAGATGATGATGATGATAGATAGATAGATAGATGATAGATAGATAGATAGATAGATAGATAGATAGATATGTATGTACACCTGTATTCTCAGCTACTCAGGAGGTGAAGCAGGAGGATTGCAATTCAAGATCAGCCTGGGCAACTTAGGAATACCCTGTCTCAAAATAAAATTCGAAGAAAAGTGCTGGGGATGTAGCTCTGTGGCAGAGCCCTTGCCTAGCATGTCTCAAGCGCTGGGTTCCATCCCTAGTACCAAAACAACAACAACAGTAACAAAAAAGAGTCCATCACAGTCTGCACTTGAGAGGATTCACTTGAAACTTAAAGGAGACAACACATACCAAGTGTTTAATGTAATCCCTGCTGTATCTAATCACCAGATTAACGCAGAGCATCATCACTGGTGATTTTAAAAGAATAGCACTGTTCCCGCCCTGCCTGCTTTGCGAGATTTTTTTTTAATAAGGAGCAAATGAGAGAATTACTAGAAAGAGGTTTTATAAGCTCTGAAGAAGAGAGACAAATACAGCTGTGCTGTTGTGGTTAGTAAAAGGCCTTGGCACACCGCACCCGTCAACAAATACTTGTTAAAGGGACAATGAATGGCGAAATGAAACTCAACCCCTCTCTGCTGCTGTTTGCCCTGGGGCAGCAAAAAGAAGCCCTTACCCGGAGGCCCACCCTTCCCAGCTGTGGGCTTCCTGTTCAGACTTGGGGATCTGCAAGCCCCCCAAAATCACCGTTGGCCCAGCTTTCTTTGCCGCTCTCCTGAGAAGCTCATGATGAACAAGGCAAGCCTTTAGCCTCTGTCCCTTGACCTAGAAGAGGCAGCAGGCAGATTAGCTGGGGGAAAACCAGGAAGGACACAATTCATCATTCCATGTCCCAATACCTGAGCACTGGCAAGAGAAAAAGAGAGATCAGGCCAGTGGACTTTTCCACTGAGAGGTACACAGTACATCTTAAGAGTTTGCATGATGCACGGGTATCGCCTTGAAGAAGAGATTCCAAGTTTGAGACGCAACATAAATATCTTCCAATGCGGTGCACATCAGCTGAATGTTCTATCCTTGAGGAAGTGTGAGGAGGATGCAGAGCCAGGACAGAGGTGAGTTATTGCAGAGGACATATTTAGTTATCTAATCACCGGTGGACACCCACAATCTCCAGTGCAATCGTCCACAAGGTATCGTTTCCCTGTAATTGAATTAGATTTTAAAAGAAGGCAGCCCTGATTTATAGGGTTGTTAAAAACACACAACAGGGTACGTTTTCTCGTTGGTAGCAATAATCCAATGGTTGGTGTTAATGCACTACCAAGAAACGAAGCCAAATGGATAAATATAAGGTACTTAAGGTTTATGGCACAAAGACCTCAATGTAAAATTGGACCAGGAGGAAAACTTATCCCTCTCCTTTGAGTTCACTTAAGGCAGATGCACATTTGACTGTAATCTGCTCCGGGCTTATCCAGCTAAATGCAATTTGAAGTGTAAGCTACTCATCCGTCCGTCCGGCAGACGTTCAAGGATTGCCGCTTTGCCGCTGTGTCTGGTGCTCAGGGAGCTGAGATGCGAGATGACCTTGGCCCATTGCTCATCTCAGTCTCAGTCCCTGTGTGTAGGAAGGGAGACAGTGACAGCTCCCTACTGTGACGGCAGTAATAAATTACCAGCACAGGACATAACCACACAATACAATCCCCCTTGCTATTATGGCTTTTGTTATTATTTCTTTGCACACAAGTAGTTTAGAGTTTTGCAAGATGGCAAACCAAAGCTGTTAGGAAATGATGTGATCGATGCTGACACATCTTGTATCTGTTATCCATCTCCACGGTAATGCTATGTAACAAACACAAACTCGGTGACGTTGAACTGTAGGGGCTTATTGTGTGCACCTCTGAGGTTGGCCAAGGGGTGGCCACCTGGCTCTGCCTTCTCACCTGGCCTCGGTCACATGTCTGGGGTTGGCCAATGCTGATCTCAACTGGGTGTGACTTTATTCCATGTCCTTTGTATCCATTCCCTGACTAGCCACTGGTCTGGGAGGACTTTGATTCTTCTCAGAGTGATGGGAGTTCAAGAGAGTGAGGAAAATGTACAGGAGACCTTGAAGCCTGAGCTCAGAATCAGAACACCATCATTTCTGCCTGGTACCCTTGGACAAAGCAAGCCCCAGGCAGGGCTGTGGCACATTCCTGGTGGGAGGGCACAGCAGAGCTACACAGTGAAAGGCTCAGTGCAGAGGAGGGGAGAACACTGCCGTGGGTGTCACTTACCCAAGGCATGGTCATACAGATGTGCTGCAGACAACAAAGACAGTACCAGAGCTGCTGTGACAGAGGACTCAGGAAGGGCCTTGCTGAATCTGGATGCAAGAATAGGAGCCGCCTGGGGCCCCCAGGGAGTTTATGGAGGACGTGAGTAGGCATGTGCTATCTTTCTGTATCCTAAATACTTAAAGAGCCCAATGAATGAGCTACATAAACCCCTGGAAAGGCCAGCAGACTTGACCTCTGTCTGAACCTCTCCCAGAAGGTCACTGGATGACACAGATTATCCATCCCAATGTGGGCCCACCCAGGACTTCTTCCTGACTTCTAAGCAGGAGGCCGGCACAGGCAGGCTATCTTTTGTACATCCGCCCAAACTAACTCAAACCATCGTACCTCCAGGTGGCCACACCCTCAGAGTTCTGGCCCCTGACAACCTGGGGGAAACCGAGCCAGTGTCCCAGGCAGGAGGATCAGGTGCAGGAGTCCCTCTGTGATGTGGTGTGTGCTTCGTGTCTTCAGACCCGTGAGGAGATAGTCAGCCACAGATGCTCCGGCTGCTGGGTGGGCAGTTGCTCACCGCTGTTCACAGAATGTCCCTTCCAAACAGATCAAAGATCTGCACATTTCCAGATCAACCAGTGGGGACTGTTAGAACCTTGAAAGAGGCATCCTTTGAAGAGATGGGCATCCTCTTTGGGATTAAGCTGGAGAATTTAGGGGCCACAGCCCAGATTAGTTCAGGAGAAGAAAGGGCCATTCTCCTCCAAGAGCAGTGGGCATGGGACAAAGGGACACTGCCACCAGTCAGTCCCCACCGTCCCAAGGCAGGGAATGCTCCTCAGTCTCAGCCACCTGTCCCTGTGCTCAGGTCCCTGGCTCTCTTCCTGCCTTCTGCATCCCGCTCCTTCCTTCTTCTCCCACCCTCAAGTTATTGATGATTAATCAAAATGGGAGTGTATTGGGATACTTGTGGACTGGAGTAATGGTAGAATGAACCAAAAATGGAGACACAGAGGGAGGAAGAGAGGAAGGGGGAGGAGGAAGAGAAGGAGGAGGATGGAAGAAGAAGAAGAGGAGGAGGAGGAGGAGGTTGTTGAGGGGGAAGAGGAGGAGGAGGGAAGAAGAAGAAGAGGAGGAGGAGGAGGAGGAGGTTGTTGAGGGGGAGGAGGGAAGAAGAAGAAGAAGGAGGGGGGGGACAGAGATAAGTGACATATAAAAAGAAACCCAGAGGCATTTGGATTTCAGAGTTGGTTAATTTAAGTAGACAAAAGTTGGCTGAAAGTTGGTTAATTCAACTAGACAGAAGAATTGGATTCTTTCCTGAAGGTAAGAGAAACTTACCCCATGTCTTCCATTCAGCTATGCTTTTCATTGGCCAGAATAAAGTCACACCTGCCTTTTTTGGGGGGGTACTGGGGATTGAACCCAGGGGCATTTTACCTATGAGCTACACCCTCAGCCCTATTTTATTTATTTTTTATTTTGAAACAGGGTCTTGCTAAATTGCTGAGGCTGGCTATGAACCTGTGATTCTCCTGTCTCCATCTCCCAAGCACTGGGATTACAGGCATGTGCCATCATGCCCGCCACACCTGCCATTCTTAAATGAACTGCTAGCATATGATACAAAGATGGCCTCAGAGACCAGTCATGATACAGCCTTTGGGGCTGGGCAGGGTTTCCTCTCCACGGAAGAACATGACTATTCAAAATTTCAAAACAACTAGAATTCTGCAGCGTAGAAATAGGGTGGGGTAGCAGTGGGGTAGACAGCCAAGTGCACTGGGGAGAAGTAGTCATCTTAGGAAGTGGGACCAGGCATGGTGATGTACACCTGTAATCCCAGTACTTGAGAGGGTGGAGATTGCAGGCTTGAGACCAGTGCATGGTAACTTAGTGAGACCCTGTTTCAAACAAAAAAAAAGAAAAATTTAAGTAAAATAATAAGAAGGTCCGAGGTATAGTACAGAGGTAAGACACCCCTATGTTCAATCCTCTCTCACTCTCTCTGACACACACACACACAGGATTCAGGCCATAGGGAGCCTGGGAAATTCCTTCAGATAATGTAACACTGGTCTTGGTCTTTGCTCTTCTTCTTCTCACCTCCTCCCATGCTTCACCGGCCATCTTGTGGCCTAACTTGCCTTTCTTCCTCTAGCCACAGGACCTTTGCCCATGCCCTTCCTATTACTTGAACTGCTCTGTCCCTAATCAACTTAGTTTCCTCCTCCTTCTTTGACTCTCGCCTCAGACATCACTTCACGAGGAAGCCTGTCCAAACCCCAGACACAGACCCCTTCCTGCACATTCTCACCGGAATGGCCATGTCCCGAGCAGTCAAGAGCAGGAGCTCACAAGGAGGACTGCATGAGTGTACACCTCCACTTCACCACTTACTATCTGTATGACCTCGGGCAACCTTGATGTCTCAGTTTTCTCATCTGCACAATGTCGATGACAGCAAGAATCATAATTAATGACAATGCCCCTCTTCTAGGGCTATTCTGAGGATTCAATGAGTTACTATTATTAAAGTTGTTAGAATAGTGTCATGTGTATGGTATGTGCTGTGTAAGCATTTACTAAATCAAATTAACAAACTGTCCCACGCCTGCAGAGAATCTCTCTTAGTCTGCAATTATGCATTCATTACAGTGCTAATTTGATTACTCACTCTCTCCCCTCCCAGATGAAATGCCCAGGGAGTCCAGGGACATGTCTCCTTGTGCTCTTCCCCATAGCCCAGCTACAGGCACAGACCTGGCCCAGAGTGGGTTTGCAGCAAATATGTATTTTATCAATGAAAAAAAAGTTAGCGCATGGCATAAGCTAGTCTTTTCCTCGATTCCTAGATAGACAGGATCTGCAGCGTAGAAATAGGGTGGGAAAGCAGTGGGGTAGACAGCCAAGTGCATTGGGGAGAAGTAGTCGTCTTAGGAAGTGGGAACTTTCTGATCCTCCCAGGTCTTACAGCTGCAGGAGCAGCCCTGACCCTGCCTGGTGAACAAGAGTGACCACTGCCAACAAGCCCAGAAAACACCTGGGCTCCCCAAGGATGGAGAGCCAGTAATGGGCTCCATATTGCTGCAGATGTTCCAGGCTGCAGAAGGATCATGTCTGAGATAACATTGGTATGGTTACCCCTCGTCCCTCCACTCACCCCTGTGCCCAGAACTCTTTAAAACACTCTGTGCATCATCCCTCCCTGACCACAGCAACTGCAGGACATGTACCTTAATCAAAAAAGAAAGCCAGGCATGGTGGCTCACGTCTGTAATCCCAATACTTGGGAGGCTGAGATGGGAGGATCACAGGTTCACTGCTAGCCTCAGGAACTTAAATGAGGCCCTCCAGAAGTTAGTGAGACCCTGTTTCAAAATAAAAATAAAGCCAGACATGTTGGTGCATGCTTGTAATCCCAGTACTTGGAAGGCTGAGACAGGAGGATCCGGGTTCGCGGCTAGCCTCAGCTACTTAGTGAGGCCCTCCGCAACTTACTGAGATCCTGTTTTGAAATAAAGAATAAAAAATAGAGCTGGGAGTATAACTCAAAGGTAGAATGCCCCTGGGTTCAGTTCCCAGTATGTATGAATGAGTGAGTGAATGAATAAATGAAGAATGTATAGAGATCGACTGGGGAACTACCTCAAGGGAGCCTGTGTCCAGGCCTGCCATCATTACAGTAAAGGCAATCGGGGTGGCCTTGTGACTGGGTTGTCACAGTAGCAACAGCCCCAGCATAGTCCCTGCCCCTCACTTGGAGGCCTGAAACCTCAGAAGGCCAGGGAGCAGGCAGATGAAGGGTCCCCTGGAGGATGCTAGCAGAAGGAAGCAGTCACCCCACATCCATGATAGCGCAGTGGAAGCAGGCTTGCAGGAGCCTGGGCACACTGTGCGATACTGGGCTTCCTGGTTCATGAGTCACTGCCTCAGTTTCCCCATCTGTAAAGTGGCAGAGTGGGACACATCTGCTGTCACATAAGCCTTGGCTCTAAGCTCACGAGTCTCTGATTAGACGTTCCCTAGGGGTCGGTGGAGCATCTTAGACATGTGGGTGTTTCAGCCAGCCAGGAGCTGCCCCGTGTTCTGAATAAACACCATCAGTGATCCACCTCCCTTGGACGGATGCCAACCTCTCAGGTACTCATCTGAAACCCGGGGCAGTGGTGCCCACCTCGTGGGGCCACTGTGAAGAAACGAGGAGATAACATGTGTAAGGGAAGCCAGGGCACAGCTCAACAGATTGCAGGGACTCTATAAATAGGCGCCATTAGCATGCGGGTCTCATTCTATGGCCTCTATATGTATACAGCACATTATCAAGTGTCAGATGAACTTGAGTCCTGAGTGAAGGAGACCATCTTCTCCTTTGGGGGGAGGCAGGGAGGGGCGTGCCTGGTGCAGCTAGTAATGCAACGCAGCCTGCTGTTAGGACGGGTCAGGAGCAGGCCTGGGAGGGCGGGAGATGGGCTCATGCTGTAATCGACCCATGTGGGCCAAGAGCTCCCTCATCTCCCTGAGGACTCGCCCCACCATGCTTTGGGCAGTGAGAAGAGGAGATAAAAGGCCCCATCAGGAAAGTCTATTTTGAATTCTCACTACTCTGCTGCCAGGTGACCCGGCCGGGTTGGTTCACCTCAGTCAGGTCCAAACCACATGCACGCTCACTGGTCAGAGAAGAGAAGAATGAGTCCTCACCCTGCTTGAAAGGACACAGTGGCTGCTCGGCATGGAGTGCCTGGTTGAGAGCCTATGCCCTAGCAGCCCTGGCATCCTGCCTTCCTTTCAAGCAGGACACTGATTATATCATGCCACAAAATCCATTTTTCTACTCTGTCTGTCACTGGAGGCTGGAAACTGCTCCACAGATGCTGTGTTAATTAAAATGGTTGGGTGGGATGGGTGTGGTGGTGCACACCTGTAATCCCAGTACTTGGGAGGCGGAGACAGGAGGATGGCAGATTCACAGCCAGTCTCAGCAACTTAGCGAGACCCTGAGCAACTGAGTGAGACCCTGTTTCAAAATAAAAAAATATAAAGGGTTAGGGATGTAGCTTAGAGGTAGAATGACCCTGGGCTCAATCCCCAGTACTACTACTATTACTACTACTACTACTACTAATAATAATAATAATAATAATAATAATGAAAAATTGGGGGGATGGCAAGAGACAGAAACCAAATGAGAGGAATATTAGGCAAAAGCCAGGGATGACAACTCAGACTCCATCAAAGGCTGAATTACCATGGCCTTGGTAGGAGCATAACTCAGAATAAATGAACAAGGGGCTCAAAGACTCCCCAGCCCTCCCCCACCACCCTCCTGTCCACTCTTTCTCACTCTCATCTCTGTTTCTCCATGAAAGTTGGGTTCATTCTCAACCATGTCAGACGTGCTTCTCCCAAATGCTGGGAGTCATGCATGGGGGGCAGCTCCCAAGTCCTCATCTCCCAGGCCGTGCTTGAACCTCCTCAAGGTGGACACACACTGTGCAAGCTCCTGCTCTCATCACTGGGCCAGTCAGGGACAGCGGTGTGCAGAGGGTTACACATGCACCGGTTTGTGTTTGTGCCGTGGGAAGTGTTTGTGCAACAAGGCAGCTACTGGAAACTGTAAAACGTGTAGACAGAGTGGAGAGGTTGGCTTCTCATAGAGGCAGGAGGCTATCTCATAAAAACACACACAAGGAAACTCATAAAAACAGTGTGCACAAGGAAATCAAGCAGAGCATGGTGCAGATCAAGCCAGGCGCAGGTGGGTCTAGTGATGGCCTAAAATTATAAACTAAAGGTTTGGGCAGATAATTCCCTCCCATCCCACTGTTCAGCAGAAAAATCTTGCCTTTCACTGACTATCAAAGGAATCTGTATGTGTAGAAGTTTAAAACCTATTGTTTTGAACATGAGAAGAGAGTCTGTAGCCTTTTGTCTTTCTTCAGCACCTAGGACAGCACCAGACACATCATCTGCTTGGTACCAGTTTTCTTTTCTTTTTCTTTTTTTTTTTTTTTTTGCAGTACTAGGGATTGAACCCAGGGCATTCTACCTCCGAGCTACACCCCCAGCCTTATTTTTTATTCTTTATTTTGAAACAGGGTCTCACTAAGTTGCAGAGGGCCTCACTAAGTAGCTGAGGCTGGCCGCGAACCTGGATCCTCCGGTCTCAGCCTCCCAAGTACTGGGATTACAAGCATGTGCCACCACGCCTGGCTTGGTACCCATTTTCTGAATGGAAGAAACTATAATGCATACACAAATTAAGTGCAATGAATGAATGAAGCCATACGAGGTCAAGTTCAAGAGGACTGTTTCTCTCCCTGTAATGGTTTGGATTTAGAATGTTCCCCAAGTCCTCATAGAAACAAGGTAGCAATGTTGGAAGCGGGGGTTGGTTGTTAAGAAGGGGTCCCTGGAGGTGTGGCCTTGGGGACTATATAAGGTCTCTCCTCCCCTGCTCTCTCTGCTTCTGAACTCTATGATGTGAGGAGCACAGCCCTTGTGCTCTTCCTCTCTCCACTTCCCTCTGCCATGCCCTGAGCTCGGTACACCCACGTGACATGGACTGAAACTCTAAATCTCCAAAAACTGGGAGCAAATACATCTTCACTCTTCTAAGTTGTATGCTCAGTCATTTTGGACACAGCAGTGAGAATGTTGACTAAGAGACTCCCCAAACACTCAATTCCAATGTGACTACTTCAGGTTTTTAGGAAATGAGGGCCTGAGACCAGGGAACAAGTGGTTTCTTTGTCCCAACAGCACCCAGCCCCCTCCATCTATCCCTGCTTCAGCAGCACTAATCAGCCACGTGGAAGGCACTGTAGATATATCACCATGTTTAACACTTGAAATTTCCTCTGAGGTGGGTATTGTTGCCCTCATCTAAAGAATGGGGAAAGAGGGCTTAGAAAGAAGTGGAAGGATCTGGAGAACATTATGTTAAGCGAGATCAGTCAATCACAAAAAAAGAAGGGACATATGTTTTCATTAATATGCGCAACCTAAGGAGTAGTAGGGTCACACAAGGGATTCTGGTTGATAATGGAGAAGCCTCAGCGGAATAAGGGAAGTGGTACAAGGGAAGGGGGAGGGCAAGAAAGAAGGGAATTAATGGAATTACTATCATAAATAATATGTACATGTGAAAATATACCAACATCATTCTTGGTACTCCATACGGGTGGGGGGAGGCGGGGGGGCACTAAGAGCTGTGTGCATATATG
>PVJS01020364.1:0-32677 GCA_004027185.1 Glis glis
TAGCGCGGAGGTAGAACGCCCCTGCGTTCAATCCCTGGTACGGCAAAAAAAAAAAAAAAAGGGGGGCTAAGGGTATAGTTTGGAGGTAGAATGCTCCTGGGTTTGCTCCCCAGTACCACACAAAAAAATAATTAAAATGAGCCGGGCGTGGTGGCGCACACTTGTAATCCCAGTACTTTGGGAGGCGGAGACCGGAGGATCTGGGTTCGCGGCCAGCCTCAGCTCTCTCGCTCTCTCTCTCCCTGTCTCTCTCTCTCTCTCTCTCTCTCTCTCTCTCTCTGTCTCTCTCTCTCCTTAGTGAGGCCCTCCGCAACTTCGTGAGACCCGGTTTCAAAATAAAGTATAAAAAATAGGGCTGGGGGCATAGCGCAGAGGTAGAACACCCCTGCGTTCAATCCCCAGTACCGCAAAAAAAATAACAATAATAATTAAAATGGTAAATATTATATCATATTTATTTTAACACAATAAAACAATAGCCCCCAAGTGTGGTGCTACAATGCTATCTAGTGTTCTAAGTACCAGAAGACCCTGATATATGCGCCTTATTTATGTTGAGCTTTGTTCCAGGGTGAGTATCTATGGCTATATCTTTCTTTTTTTTTGGTACAAGAGATTGAACCTAGAGGCATTCTACCTCTAAGCTATATCCCAACCCTTTTTATTTTTTACTTTGAAATGAGTTCTCACTAAGTTGCTAAGGGTCTCAGTGAGTTGCTGAGGGTTGCTTCAAACCTGCGATCCTCCTGTCTCAGCCTCCCAAGTACTGGAATTATAGGCATGTGCCACCATGCCCAGCTATGGCTGTCTTTAATGTCACTAATCTTTATTTGCAGTGTCTCACTGTTGTAATCACATATGATGAGTTTTTCATCTCAGACATTATATTTCTCAATTCCATAATTTTGATTTAAGTTTTTTAAAAAATAAAACCTCCAAATCTCTTTATTATGTTCATACTTTTCTCTATTTTCTCAAATATATGGAGGAGATTTTTCAATACAATAGTTGTGGGCTGGGGGTAGAGCTCAATGGTAGAGCACTTGCCTAGCATGTGTGAGGTTCTGGGCTTAATGCTCAGTACCACAAAATTGAAAAAATATATATACATAAAAATATAAAGTATATATAAATATATAGAGAGAAATAAATACACACACACACACACACACACACACACACACACACACACACATGAGAGAGAGAGAGAGAGAGAGATTGCTTTATATCTCTGTGCCAGGTGAGATGATGCATGCCTTTAATTCCAGTACTTGGGAGGCCTATGATAAGAGGATCATAGGTTCAAGACCAGTCTCAGCAACTTAGCAAGACCCTGTTTCAAAAGAAAATAAAATAGGCCAGGCGTGGTGGGACACACCTGTAATCCTAGTACTTGGGGAGCTGAGACAGGAGGATTGCAGGTTTGAAGTCATCCTCAGCAACTTCATGAGGTTCTCAGCAACTTAGCAAGACCCTGTTTCCAAATAAAAAAACAAAATAGGGCTGGGGAGTATAGCCCGGAGATAGAAGGCCTCTGGGTTCCACCCCAGGTACCACAAAAACAATAAAAAAAATAAAGTAGGGCTGGGGTTGTAGATCAGAGGTATAACATCCATGGTTCAATTCCTAGTTCCACAAAATAAAACAAAAAAAATTTTTTTTGAACCCAGGGGCATTTTATCTCTGAGCTACACCCCCAGCCCTATTTTTTATTCTTTATTTTGAAACAGGGTCTCACTAAGTTGCAGAGGGACTCACTAAGTAGCTGAGACTGGCCGCAAACCTCCTGTCTCAGCCTCCCAAGTACTGGGATTACAAGCATGCGCTACAACACCTGACCAAAACAAAAATTTACAGCTGGGCATAGTGGCACATGTTTGTAATCCCAGAATTTAGGAGGCCGAGACAGGAGGATTGCAGATTTGAGGCCAGTTTCAGCAACTTAGTGAGACTTTGTTTTAAAAGGGCTTGACATGAAGCTGAGAGGTAGAATGCTCCTGGGTTCAATCCCCAGTACCAACATATACATATATATTGCTGCTTCTTTTCATGCTTTATATGTCTTAATTGGATACTTGGTAAATTTTTGTTGTGAATTGTACTATTTTGGTTGCTAAGGTTTTCATTTCTTTTCATATTTTTGAGCTTTACTTTTGAGATGTAGTTAGGTCACTTGGAAACAGTATGATCTTTTTGAGGCTTGCTTTCAAACTTTTTAGATGGGACCTGAGCAGCCTTAGTCTAGGCCTACTGTTTCCCTATTACTAAGGCAATACCCTCTGAGTTCTCCAATTGAATAAAGAGACTCCTGTGGGAGGTCTTTTAATTGAGGCCAGTGGGAACACAAACCTTCCCAGGCCTGTGTGAGCTCCATGGCTTCTTCGGCCCGTTTCTTTCTCGTGTTCTTTCTCTGGCCACAGCCCATTTCTTTCTGGTATTCTTTGGGCTTCTTCATGTGCAAGTACTAATGAATGCTCAGCTGAAAACTTGAGAGCAGCCCTCTACAGACTTGTAGAGTTCTTTCTGAGCAGTTTGCTAGTGCATAAGCACTGTGTTCTATGAATTCTAGCCACCTTGATCTCCCCTGAGTGTGTGTGTGTGTGTGTGTGTGTGTGTGTGTTTTACTAGGAATTGAACTCAGGAGCATTCTTCCTCAGAGCTACACCCACAGCCATTTTTTGTTGTTGTTGTTGTTGTTGTTGTTGTTTTGAAACAGTGTCTTGTTTGATGAGGCCTGTCTTGAACCTGTGATCCTCCTTTCTCAGCCTCCCAAGTACTGGAATTACAGGTGTGTGCCACCAAATCTGGCTTTGTCTCCCCCAATTCTTTGTGTGTGTGTGTGTGTGTGTGTGTGTGTGTGTGGTGCTGGGAGTTAAACTCAGGGCCATTCTACCTCCAAACTACACCCCCACCCCTTTTAAAAATGTTTTATTTAGAAACAGGGTTTCTCAGAGCTGCTAAGAGCCTTGCTAAATTGCTGAAGCTGGCTTCTAATGTGTGATCCTTCCGTCTCAGCCTCCCAAGTGCTGGGATTACCACACCCAGCTGGTCTCCCCTAATTCTCAGTTTTGTCTCCCTAACTCAAGGATGGGCCCTTGCTTGGGCTCTCTCCCTGCACAATGTTCTGGAAATTTTCTCCTGGCAGCATGCTGTGGCAATTGCAGGGCTCCCCTCATTGTTTGTCTCCTCTCCTCTGCTAACTCTCCATCTCCATGAATTGTCTTATGATATGTGTATGTTAGCGTTCTCTAGTGCCCGGTTCTTGACTTCTTCTCTTGTACTGTGCAGTTCCTCCCTGGCGAGCTCACCTGCCACCTGCTCATGGAGTACCGACATTATATTCACATCTCCTTCGTTCATTCCTGCGTTTGGCTCTCAATTGAGAACTTTAGGCTCCTTTGTCCAATGCCTTAATGATGTCCTCACTTTGACATCTAATCATCTCAAACAGTAAGATAGCCTAAAATTGCTCCTCCTATATTCTTATTCTATTTATTCATTTATTTATTGGTACTGGGATTGAACCTAGGGTGCTCTACCTCTGAGGTACACCCCCAGCCCATTTTGTTTTGAAACAGGTTCTAGCTAACTTGCTGAGGGTCTCACTAAATTGCTAAGGCTGGCCTTGAACCTGTGTTCCTCCTGTTTCTACTTCCTAAGTACTGTGAATACAGGCATGCGCCACAACACTCCTATATTCTTTCCCTTTTTTTCTCCTTCTCTTTTTTATTATTTTATTTTATTTTATGGTACTGGGGATTGAACCCAGGGGCATTCTACCTTCGAGCTATACCCCCACTCCTTTTTTATTTTTTGTTTTGAAACAGGGTCTTGCTAGGTTGCCAAGAGTCTTGCTACATTGCTGAGACTGTCCTCAAACCTGTGATGATCCTCCTGTCTCAGCAGCCCAAGTACTGAGATTATAGGCGTGTGCCACCACACCCAGCTTCCTAAATTCTCCTCAATGATAGCTTTTCTTCTTCCAAATGCTAGGGATAAAGACCTTGGTGTTATTCATAACCCTGTTCTTTCTATTTATTTATGTATTTATTTATTTATTTATTTATTTATTGAATTCTACCATTTAACTACACCCCCAAGTCTTTAAAAAGAAAAAATTTGTTTTTGGAAACAATCTCCCTAAGTCACCATGGGCTGGCCTCAAACCTGCAATCCTCCTGCCTCAGCCTCTCAAGTACTGGAATCATAGATGTGTGCCACCGCATCTGGAGACCTGTTCTTTCTCTTACTTCTCAGATTCAGTATGTCAGCAAATCCAGGCCACTCTACCAAACCAGATCCAAGAATTCAGCACTTCTCGCCACTGCCATTACCAATGAAGCCACACCATCTCTTACCTGGCTCCATTTAGCAGCATCTTAACTTCCCTGCCAAATCCCTCCTGATTAGCCTTAAGTTATAGTTTACCACCTCTCTGCTCAGAATCCTTCAAAGGACTCCCAATTACCTCAAAACAAAAATCAAAGTCCTTATTATGACCTACAGGACCCACTCTTACCACCAGGACCTCACCCCCTGCCCCCCAAACACACACTCCCCTCTAGCCACTATTTTTTGGTACTAGAGATTGAACTCAGGGGCATTCTACCTCCAAGCTACCCCCCACCCACTCACCTTTTATATTTATTTATTTTTTTTAAACAGGATCTTGCTAAATTGCTGAGGCTGGCCTTGAACCTGTGATCCTCCTCTCTCAGCCTCCCAAGTACTGGGATCACAGGTGTGTAGCCTCTAGCCCCTTCTGCCTCCTCATTGTTCCTCAGCTATTTCAGTCATGTTCTCACCTAGGCCTTTGCAATCCTTACTACCACTACCTATTCCTGTGATTCTTTTGCCCCAGCAAGCCAAGTGGTCATTTCTCCACACTCTTTGTGTGTGTGTGTGTGTGGGGGGGGTACCGGGGATTGAACCCTGGGGCATTCTACCTCCAAGCTACACCCCCCGGCCCTATTTTTTATCCTTTATTTTGAAACCGGGTCTCACGAAGTAGCGGAGGGCCTCACTAAGTAGCTGAGGCTGGCCGAGAACCGGGATCCTTTGGTCTCTGCCTCCCAAGTACCGGGATTACAAGAGTGCGCTACCACGCCCAGCTTCTCCACACTCTTTAGGTCTTTATTCAAAAGTTACTTTTCCTGTTAAACCTTCTGGCAACCTTATCAAAATATCTACATATTCCACATTTATTTTTTTATTTAGCACTCAGCATTCTTATTTACTTCTCAACTTTAAATATCCTCATATTACAAATGAGGAAAATGGAAGTCAGAGAGGTTAAGTGAATTGATTGCCCAAGGTCACACTGCTAATAAATGGTAGGGCATGCAGACTGACTCCAGAATCTTCTGTATATCCTATCTATATTTATCCTATATATATGTATCCTATATATTTACATACATTCCTATAGATATATCCTATCTGTCAGCTATATTTCATCATGGCTCTTTCTCCATGCTTGAGGCAACTGGTGGAGACTTGGAAGCAGAATGATATGTTGACCCAGATAGTATGTATCTACTATGGACGTCTACTGTGTGCTAGGCATTGTGATGACTGATGAGGAGGTAGAAATGGAAGGTACAATCGCTGTCATCAAGGACCTCAGGGTTTGGAATAGGGGAGAACACAGACACTCAAGAGTCCCATGGGGAAGAACTAGGTAGGACCAGTGGCTAAAACACAGTGAATGAAGATTCTGATTTGACACAAGGAAGGGTGTTTCTAATGGTCAAAGGTGTCCGCAAATGGAATGGACTAGAGGATGGAGTTCCTCTCACAGGTGTTATCCCAGCAAAAGTGACAACAGAACTGGCTGTTCTAGAAGGGAATGACTTAACCATGACATGACTGGTCAGCAGCCACACAACCACTAAGCTGGGGATTGAACCAGGACCTCCAGCTGGGAATTTTTAAGAAACTTTTTTTTAAAAGTGGCTATTTGCAGAGATACGTGTAGGATTTTGACACACCCACGGATGAATAGGAGTTGAAAGATGTTTCCATTCTGTTGCTGGAAGGCACAGGGGGAGCTTGATTGAAAGCTAGAGTCTTGGGAGAGAGGTTCTCAGACAGAAAGGGAATGTCTACAGAGAAGCGGCAAGGCAGCATTTTCAATCAGTTTACCTCCATCTCTCTTCTCGGGCTGCTAGGCTATTCCCGACTGCACCAAACCAAAGGGAGTCTGCAGATGGTGCGGGATATGCAGGAAATGGTACAATTCGTAAAGCTGGTGTCCGAAGGCACCAAACCGCGCAGAGAAGGGTGGAAATGAATCTAGAGGCGCGCGCGGACAATGACCAGCACGCAGGTTAACGGACCTCATTTATTTAGAAGCCAAACAACAACAACAAAAATCTCCGTGGGGGCTGTAAAAAATGAATGACTAGGAAATGAAATTCAACTATGGGGTGGGGGAGACGGAGAACATTGGAGTTGAATTGAATGGGGGGTCTGATTCTGCCTTTCCACGTCTTTCCCCCCGCGGCACCACCTGCGCTCCGTTGCGCGCCACCGGTGGCCCCTGCCCAGGCGCCCTGGCGAAGCACCCGGGCTGGGCGCTTCCTTCCTGAGCCCGGGATCCAGGGCGGCCGGGTCTCGGCCCAGCTCTCTGAGGACTACAGGCCAGGCCCGAGCACGCGTCGCGTCCCGCCCCGCCCGGGCGCCGGTGCCCGCGGGGTCCCCGGGCAGGCTCCGCTCGCGGGGGTTCCATTGGGAATGCTCGGGCTGCCAGACAAGCCGGGCTCTCCACGTGGTAGAGGCGTCGCGGTTCAGGTGGCAAGTATCCAAGGCGGAGCCTTCTTCCCCTCGGGGTCCACCCACCGCCCCTCCCCACCCCGACCCAGAAAAGGACACGCACACAAAAACTTTTGCCACACTATTAATATATTCGCGTTTCCTCCCTCTTTCCCAATGGGCTACCAGCTGCAGAACTCCTGAATAGAAAGCTTAATTGTGCTTTGTCATGCAGAGTACCTCGATTTTCTATAGAAGGTTACAAAGGGCCATTTGAAGTGCTTCTTTCTCGCCTAATAGTGAACCATTTGCATAGGGCACCTCTGCGTCTGCCAGACCCAGGTAGCAGCGCCGCAGCTCCGCCCCCCCCAAAACAAAACTCTGCGCGGTTTCTAAAGGGGCCCCACCCCGCCTCGCGCTCCGCATCCGCTTTCGACTTTTCTCTTTATTCCCTGGGGTCCCGGCCGACCCCGGCAGCTGATTTGGAGGATGCGTAGCCTGAGGCCTACAGGACACGGTGGCCTGGACCCTCCAGCTCACCCCACAGCAGCCTTGAGCCACCCAGCCCCTGGAGCCTGGGCCTGTCCTAGGCCGTGCTTCCAGAGCCCAAGTGGGGTTCCCCACCTGCTACCTGCAGGTCCCTAGACCAGGCGCTTACCCACGCGGGGCCCACCGCCCACTTGCCGGCTACCTACCGCCCAAGCGAGGTGCCGAAAGGACTGGAAGCCGGCTAAGATTTGGATACTACGCTGTTCGTTTCTCCTGGTTGATTGGCAGGGCTGCCTTCAGAATATCTTTTCTTGTTGCTTGTTTTGACAGTTCAAATCCAGGTCTATGTGACATATAAAGCTAATAAAATTCTAATTTCATTGTTAATCTTATTTCATTGCAGTATAGGTTTTTACCCTCACACCTGCATGGCAGGGTGTAATTCCATTAATAAAAAAATCAACATATTCATTGCATGTCTTTTCCCTGATGATATATTGTGAGCAGTGTGAGTTGAAAAAGAGCCATTTATTCCCACCGTGAATGAGCCTGCATGGGGCGGGAGCTTCACCTGCCCCTCAGTCAATTAGGAATGTATCGAAAAGTCTAGCAGAAAACGAGTTAAATTAACCGTTCGCTAATTTCCTTGTGTCCCTCCTACATAATCCCCCCTTTTCAGCTTGCCCCAGAAATTACCACATGTTGCAAGGTTCAAATAGTGCCTAATGAAACAGTGACTAAACGCTTCTCCGTCCAGCACCGCCGACGGGGGAGCCCTTTCGCCGGCTTTCAAAGCCGGCGGGGACTCGGGCCCCGGTTCCCGCATCCTTTAAAAAAATTAAAAAGTAAATAAGAAAGTTACTTTGACACGCACGCACACGTGCGCGCGCGCACACACACACACACGCACACGCACACGCACACTCGCGCGCGCGCGCGCAAAATCAAGCTGTCAATAACTCTCGATCCAGCCGGTGAAATACATCGCTGCCCACCCACTTCCAGCCACCGAAGACCCGAGAACTCCGTGATGCCTGTGCTTGGGGTGGGCCGCAGCGTTAGCATCCCCTGCGCTCCCTGCAGAGAGCCTGGTCTTGGGGTTAGGAGACTTGAGGCCAAGTCCGGGTAGATGGGACGGGAGAGGTCCGTGTGGAGAACAAAGGGGGCGGGGGGGGGGCAGACAAGAGAAACCGAGGGGAAAGCGGACGTGGAGACTGAAAGGAGAGACAGACAACAAACACCCGCCGAGTCTCAACTCCATTCTCCGAAGCCATAACACGTGTCTGGCTAGAGCAACTCACCCGTCCTTGCCCCTTGGCGAAGGCGTTTTGAAGTCTCAATATGCAAGACCCTAATAATTAATAGTGGTCATTAATTAATTAAGGAGGAAAAGGGGGAGGTGGCTTGCTGCTGCTTGACCCCAAACAATTTAAATTAGGCTTTGTGAAGGTGGTCTCCTAAAGCACGCCCTCCCCCTCCTTCCTATTCTTTTTCTTTCACGCTCTCAAAAATTTCCATTATAATCCTCCGCAGTCTGGAGCTGGCGCAGCCGCGCGCGGGACTCCAGCACCGAGGCCCCAGCAAACTGAGGCCAAGCTGGCTTCAGCTCCCAGGGCCGGCTGCCGCCCACGGGCAGGGAGCGCTTTCCCACCCGCAGCAACTCCCACCTGCCTTTTTTCTCTGCACCTGCTGTGGGTTGTTTCTCCTTGAACTTCAGAAATCAAGTAGTTGCCCAAGAATTAGTCTCGCTACAGTGCTCACAGGCTAAATGTTGCCTCGTTCTGTTCTCTCTCTCTCTCTCCCTCTCTCCCTCTCTCTCTCCCTCTCTCCCTCTCTCCCTCCCTCCCTCTCCTTCTCTCCTTCCCTCTCCCTCTCTTCTTTTCCTCCCTCTCACTAGAGACTTGAGTCCCTTATTTAAAATAGTGCAGCTAATACAAAGTCATCAAAGCACTATGGTACTTGTCTTAAAGTGACAGCTCGCTTTATGGGGCTGTTTTAAATACTCCCCCTGCTTTTCAATGTCTCTCTATCCATCTTTGTCTGCTCTTCAGAAAAGGGGACAATATAAAGCCCAGCCTGGCGAGCTCCCCACGCTCAGGCCTGGGCAGTGCCAACCTCCGCCTTTAAGCAGATTGAAATTGTCACTGCTTCATTAATCTGAAACTAGTTACTTTCCTAAGCACACAGCACACACTTCCGATCTGTCAGGATTCACTCAGAGGAGCCCCTGGGGCCTTCCTGGGTTCAGGATTTGGAAGGCTCAACAAAGATACAAGAGGGTTCAGGAAAACATCGGGCTCAGCTGGAAGAAAAGCAATGCCCAGTGGCGAAGGGCATGCATTGACACCAGTGTATTAAAAGAGGGTAAAACCCAATTTTCAGTGGCAATGGGACACCCAGGAGTTTGGAGGATGCACTTGAGCATAAGGACTGAGACAGACAAGGATATCTACCTGCATACAGAACACCACCAGAAGAAACCTGAATGCAAATTTCCTTTGGAAGTTGGACTGTTGGTTTTTAGTTTCTGATTTTTGTTTTTTCACTGAGCTCTGATTCAACTCTGTTCCCAAGAGATTTCTTTAAGGAGGAACCTAAAGCCTACGTTTCCCTCTCCAAGTGCCAGGGCCTGGGCTGTAAGAGCCCTGGTTCCTCTGGAATTTCTCATCTTCTGTGAGAAAAGCTGCCCCTTTTCTTCACACCTCCACCATTAACAAAAGACAATACAAAAGATTCTTCTACCTTTCATATTTCCAGCTGGCTTAGAATAGCAAGTTTTTGGATTCTATTCCAGCTAAATTAGGAAAGAGCCATGGGCATTTTTTTTTAAAGAGAAGCTCAATTTTCAGTAATGTGAGCCTAAAGATTTATAAAGTAGATTTATATTAAATTATGTTAATAGAAACCTAGTAAATGCACCAATTAATTGCATGGAAAAAATGTTCCCTTTTAAAAGGTCTGTCACCTTAACAGGTACATTCAAAGATTCCCTGTGAATAATGAAAATAGGAACAATTGCTTTGATGCACAGAGCTGCATTCATCGGCTAGGACAGCTTTCAGCTGCGTTGGAGAAGATGGGAGGAGCTCCTTTTAAAGAAGTGATTGCTCCTTTAAACCCAATTTCCTTCAGCAAATAAGTTCTATTGGAAGTGTCATTCTCCCCTCTCACACCCTCAAGTCTGGACTCCAGCTTCTGCCCCAGAGGCCCCCCCCCAAGCCTTCAGTTAGTTCTCCTTGCCCTAACCCAACTCACTTCCCATTTCCCTCAGAGAAATCTCTCTTGAAGGACCATACCAGTCAGTGGAATCTACAGGAAAGGTTCAAGTAGAAAGCAAAAAGGTGGGGGGGGGGCTAGGGAAAATTACTCTTCTCTTTCTACCTACATGACCACCACCAATTAGTGTGTGCTCTCTTCTCTCTCTCTATCTCTATCTCTACACACACACACACACACACACACCTCATACACACCTCATGCACTACACACACACTACATCAGACCCTGTTGGTCCTTGTGATCACTTTTGGTTAGTCACCCACCTTTCTGGTAATTGTGTGACCACAGAATGGCCTAAGCAAACTGCATAACCCTAATCAGAACTAGTAGACCTGAACTAGTGGGGAGTTGGTAGGAGGGGAGGAAAGAGGAGGCCAGAGGTCCAAGAAACTTCACACCCCCAAATGTTTCTCCTAAAATCCTTGTGGGAGAGGGTGGTATGATGACCACTTCAAACCAGTTCAGTATAAGAACCCCAGAGGGAGCCAGGCTATGACATACACCTGTAATCCCAGTAGTTGGGAGGGTGAAACAGGAGGATCTCAGGTTCAAAGCCAGCCTCAGCAACTTAGTGAGACTCTGTTTTAAAATAAAAATAAAATAGGCCTGGGGGTGTAGCTTAGAGGTAGAATGCCCCTGGATTCTATCCCTAGTACCAAAGAAAGAAAAAGAAAAAACAACTCCAGAGAGGCGAGGTCACCAGCACCAGTGTTCCCATCAGCTAGGTCCACTGACACCCCAAGAATGGGCTGCTAGGTCCCTTCTGCCTTGGGCATGGTTTACAATTGAATAGCCTAGCTTGGGGCCACTATGTCAGGGGCTTGGCCTTGGGCGTGTGGTGGTCACTGAGTGGGAGGGAGAAGGGGGAAAGGTCTCTGCCCCTCCTCTCTCTTCTGAATATCTGGGCTGGGCCAGGGCACGGGTGAGAGGTCATCCTCCTTGCCCTCCACCCCACCCCAACTCTTTGCCTGTTAAAGCTGCCATGGCACTTGTTCTCAGAGGTGGACTGGACCACATCAGTGGCTCCTGCGGCCCACCCCTTTTTCTCTATGTGAAATCTGTTCCTGGTTTCTAATTCTCATTTTCATTCTCTTTCACTTTTTCTTTGTGTTCTTAGGGCTCTAAGAGGTCATGTTTTGGGCTAAGAGTTCTCTGTTGTTTTCAAGTGAGGGCATATGGTGCTTTCCAGGTAGACACTGTTTAGGGTGACCCAAGACATCTTAAACCTTGTTCTCCAATAGATCTGGGGGAACATCACTTGGATCATTTGCCTTCAAGATTATTTAGCAGAGTATTTGTGTGTCTGAGTGCTGGCTTGCGTTCTCAACCTAACATGAAACCACAGGCCTTTAAAATCAGATTCCAGACTCTCCAAGCTTTATTCCTGTTTGAAAACTTCAAAAACATCAGCTGATTTTTTTTTTTTTGAGGATGGGCTTGGGAAGGATGTAAAATCTATCCCAGTAGAGTAGACACCCTCATGTTTCATTCTGAAAATGACAAGTTGGTCCACTTGGCATGGAATGTCCTAGAAGAAAGACCTCCCTGAGAAGCCTGGAGAACTTTATTTATTCAGAGAATTTCCAATATCGAGATAGATATCTTTGCCTGAATCTTGGTGTTTTTTTTTTTTTTTTTTTGCCTCTGGAGAGGGATGTATTGTTTATTCTCCTTTCCCCAAGGAATTTCCCAAGATTGGAAGGAGAGGGGCTGAGGCCATCCTAGGGCCCCAAAACCAGCCAGGAGGGCCCATGTCGCATCTCTCCTTCTCGGGGCAGCAGAGCAGGGCACTCCTCGCGACCCGGGACGTTGACAAGTGCGTGGCTCCGCGCTTCTGGCGTCCAGGAGCCTGGCCAGGCCCAGAGGCTGGCGTCCAGACTGACCATGGACTTGCGGAAGAGCCAGACCCGAATGCGTGGCTACGGATGGACTGGCCGTAGTGTGCACGGAAAGGGGTCCACGGGCCTCCCCGCAGCCCAGAAGAGACTTCGCTTTGGGCTTGAGCGCAGATAGCGGCCCTAGGGCTCTTTGTCCTTCCCGTTATTTCCTGCGAAGGAATTATCCTCTTAATGCCTGTTCTTTGCGCCCGCGAACTCCCTTCCTCCCACCTCGCTCGCTGAGGCCTGTTTCTTGGCAAAAAGGGAGAGAATATCTTTAGCAAAGGCAGAGGCCTGGGCGAGGGGCCCGGGCTGTGCGTGGTGATGGAGGACAGAGATCGGAGGCGTGACCCTCTCAGGTCGAGGCAGAATAAGCCGACTGCCCGGGACCTCAGCGCAGGACGGGCCCAGCCCGCGGCACAAAGCGACCCGCAAGTCCTAATTCAGCAGGACACTGAGCGGCCCCCTCCCTCCTGCCTGCCCAGCCAGTGCTGTGTGTGTGTGTGTGTGTGTGTGTGTGTGTGTGTGTGTGTGTGTGTGAGAGAGAGAGAGAGAGGATCCTGAGAACTCAGGGAAACAGTGGTCACTTCTCCCTCCTTTCTCCTTCCTTAAATCCCCAGTTTTAGAGCCCCAGCAGCTCTAAAAGGTTTAATTAGGACCAGCCCAAAGTAAATCAGACCTAAAGAAGTTGCATATGTGTGTTGTAAACTATTTCTGTGGCTTGAATCTTTTGGGTGGCATCTTTATAGAAAATAATCAGAAATCACACCAGTGGGTAGTCCTTGGACTCAAAACTCCTAGCTTCCCTGCTGTCCATCTTACTCTCCCTTACAGAGGACCAGCCTGCCCTGCTGAGGGAAGAGCTAAGTACTCTCTGCCTGCCTGCAGGAATGAATTCTAGCCTGGGAAGGGCATCTCTGTGACTGCCTGCAGTAGTGAATTCTAGCCTGGGAAGGGCATCTCTGTGACTGCCTGCAGGAATGAATTCTAGCCTGGGAAGGGCATCTCTGTGACTGCCTGCAGGAGTGAATTCTAGCCTGGGAAAGGCAGGTCTAGAAGGGAGCCAAGTCAGGTTAGAGACCAGGAACAGAAAACAAAACAACCCCAAGGATCCAAAGGCATTTATTCCTGGGCTGTTTTGGAATATGAGATTGTAAATCCTTAGAATAATTCCCGGTCTCCGACTTTTTTAAAATTTTCTCATTGAGTAGTACCAGGTTTCTTGTTTGTTTCTGTACAGGGGATTGAACTCAGAGCCTGAACCAACTAATTTCTGATTCGACAAACCACCAGGAACATTACCATTTCTAGTCACTTGTGGTATCATTTGCAAGTTTTTGTGTGTTTGCTTCAGACTTGTTTGAGGGATTTTTGCCCTTCCCAAAACTATCCAACTGTATAAATTCCTTCACATAAGTCAGGTTTTTGTAGTGAGAGAGATGGGGGAAGAAGAGAGGGGAGAGTGCCATCAAAAATAAGCACCAGGTAAGGGATTTCCCATCTTCCCTTGCTAAATAAAAGGTTTACCTGTTGTCAGTGTCACTCTAAGTGGAGCCATTTGTTCCTTCGACTGTGAGGACTGGTCAGCTATTTTGAGGATGGGGTACCACCTTGTAGGTGGCATCAAGACTAATTGCATATTCTTGACAGAAAACTTCTGTTAACATAGAACCCATTTTACCAAGTTTCAGTTAACATTTCCCTCTAAGTCCTCAGATAGTTTTCTTTTCCTGTCCATGCCTTTCTCTAGACTTGGGGGGGGGGCAGGAGAAGATGGGAGGGCACACATCACAAATTTAAAATCTTGATTTTGTTTCATTTATTTAAATAAATATAAATATAAATTTTATATAAAACTATTCACATACAAAGGGACTTCCAGCAACTTGGTTTTAAACTCTTCCCAGGCAAATTTTCAGGAAGCAAGACCTATGTGTTTTAATTTTCTAAATTGTTTGCAACTTCAATTATTTCATTTTTAAAATAACAACAAGAACAACAACAAAATAATGAAGAAACCTCATGTTCTTATCAGGTTCTGAAAAACAGAGATGGAGAGATGACATGCGCTTTCAAATACCCCCATACAGTGTTAAACCAATCCTGTTTTTCCTCTGTTATATAAGACTGAGTTGAATTCTAGACTATTTACATTTTTATAAGTGATCTATAACTCCAAGTGGAGCCCCAAATAAACAAGCAGGTCAAGAAGGAGATGTGAAGGGTCAGGCCCAGCTTTGAACTTCCCAGGACTTCTTGGTAGTTTTTTCTCCAGGTGGGACGAGGGTGATGGGCAAGAATTTTGGCCCCTGGGTGCCCTCGGTGTTGGCGTTCCGGGGACTGCTAGGGGCAGGTGGTGTGAGAGGGAGGCCCCCTCATAAGGGGGAAATCTCCTTGTCTTCGTTGGCGGAGGCTGGAGACAAGGAGTCCTCATCCTCCGAGCGCGCGTAGTGCGCCTGGCTGCCGACGCACTTGCAGCCCGCATGACTGTTTCTCTGCGTACCCTTCCCCTCCTTCTTGTGCTTCACCCGGCGGTTCTGAAACCAGATTTTCACCTGTTTCTCGGACAGGTTCAGGTACGTAGCGATTTCGATCCTCCGGAGTCGGGACAGGTACATGTTGGAAGAGAATTCCCGCTCCAGTTCCAGGAGCTGCGTGCTGGTGAACGCCGTTCTCATCCTCTTGCCATTCGGTACCTGGCTGGCGTCGGAACCTCCTGCGGACCGGCCAAGAGAGGGCAGAGAGGTAAGGCTCGGGCGAGGTGCTCCCACCCACACGACATCCCTAGGGAAGGCCGCCTCTCAGGGACTCAGCCCAGTCAAACACCTGTACCCATCCCTCACTCCCATTTCACTGCTGCTCGGTGCTTTTGCGGGGAGGAAAGAGACGCCCAGAGCCAGCCAGTCAAGGCCTTTGGAGGATTAAAGGGGGTGGGAGCTTGCACTTGTCCGAGTGTCTCCCCCGAGGGTGCAGGCTTAGCCCAAAGCACTGAACAGCTTTAGCTAGCTCGGCGCGGGGATCCACACTTAGGTTCAAACACACCCATCCCAAACTTCAGCCAGTTAGCTAACTCCGCTTTCCCCTCAGTAAAGCTCGAGGTCCCAAAGGGCCCGAAATTACGCGATACTCGTGCACCTGTCGGGTGAAGCGCAGCAGGCTGCGCGGAGAGGTTGACAAGCTAACTTCCACCTTCGCGGAACTCCTGGGGACCATCCCACAGTTTTTATTAAAAGCCCCTCCTCTCTTCTCCTCCCCAGGGCTCCCACTTCCTCCACTGGGGGCAAAAAGTTTGCTCCCAGGATCGCGAAAGGCTTGGCGCGCAGGTGCCCAGAGACCCCGCCCTACCCATGGTGAGGCAGTGGAATCTTCGCGGGTCCGCCACGTTGTAGGTGGTGGCGGCGGCGCAGACAGGTGCGTGGTGCTGCGGGTGGCCCAAGGCGGCTGCGGCCGCGGCGGCCGCGGCCGCTGCAGCCGCTGTAGCCGCCGAGCCGGGCTGCTGGGGCTGGTGGTGGTGATGATGATGGTGCTGTGGCGGGTGGTGGTGATGGTGCGCGTGGCTCACCCTCGGGCAAAACTGCGCGTCCCCAGGACCCGAAGAGAACTGGCTCTTGAGCAGAGGCAGGGCCCCGGTGCCCCCTGCCGCCCCGCCGCTGCCCCCGACCCCTGCGCCCCCCGCCCCGGCCACCCCGCCAGCAGCGCCCGCGGGCGCGCGAGAGGAGTGCAGGTGCGAGGTGACGCAGAGCGGGCACACGCAGAAAGCGCCGCTTTTGCGGGACGGGCAGGCGGGCCCGGACACCGACATCACCAACGGCGATGGCATGCCCAACGGGATGAAGAAATCCGGTCCGGGGTGCGGCTCGGGCAGCGAGGGCGCGGGCCGGGACGAGTCCTTGATGATGAGCGAATCGACATAGAAGGAGCGCGACATGTCGGGAGGGACGGATGGCTGGAGGGCCCGGCTGGCCGCGGCGCCCCCTCCCGTCCTGGGTTCCGAACTCTGCCGGGAAAGCGGCGCGGGCGCAGGCGGTCAGGCCCTTCGGGACGCAGAGGTGTCGGCGTCTGGGCCGCGAACAAAGGGGTCCCCGGAGAGGGCTGGTCCTCACGTCCCCAGCCCGGCGCCCCGGCTCCGGGATTTTATAGCCCCCACCCTGGCACGTGACGCCGCGGAGTACCGCTCGGCTCAGGCTCCTCGGCTGCTCCCCACCCTCGGGATAGGCTGCCCGAGTCACAACAGAAGCGGCGAAGAGGGGCGGGCGCGCGGCGGGGAAGAATGCGGGGGAGGGGAAGGGGGAGACTTTGCAAACTGTAGGTTTTGTTAATTTCCCGGGGAGGCCGGCCTCCTCCCCCTCTTTCTCCACGCTTTCCCGAGAAATCATTGCGTTGCATCCTGTATCCTACCCCCTCCCTAGCCAGGGCCCCAGCCCAACCCTTCCCGGCGCCCTGCCGCAGAGCGCACCAGGTGGAGAGTTCGAGGCCTTTTTAACAGGGATGCCCCACTGCTCCGGATTCCTCTGAGCCAGCGGTGGCAGAGCAGCAGTGAAGTGCCGGGCCTGTGCTTTGCAGCAGGGTGTGCCGGCGGCGGACCTGCAGCTGTCTAGTCCTGAGCGTGGCTCCGACTAGGGTCACACCTACCCTGTCCCCCAGCTTTCCCACTTGGCCAAGGTCATTTAGCTGACGACGGATCGGGCGCACAACGGTGAGGTATCCCAGCTAAGGAGCCACTAGGCGTTTCATCCTGAGCTCACGAAGATCTAA
Organism: Glis glis; assembly: GCA_004027185.1. Lineage (NCBI taxonomy): Eukaryota > Metazoa > Chordata > Mammalia > Rodentia > Gliridae > Glis > Glis glis. The sequence goes on from PVJS01020364.1 coordinate 17,154, forward strand.
AGTGCCTTTGTACTTGGGGCCCTCCGGGGGCCACTCAGACTGACGACCACCGTTCCTCGCGCCCCTTTCTAATAGGCAACTCCCCGTTCTGCGGGGGGAGGGCGTTGAAGAGTCTCCCTTTTCTTTCTCCAAGTAGTTACACCGCTGCATTTCCAGTCCAGTCCTGTAAACTCCATCCGAGGGATCTTGGAGAGAGGACCAAACACCAGCCCTCCAGGAGTCTGGGCAGGGGTCGGGGCGCCCTTTACTCTAAGTCTGGTGACCTGTTGTTCCTCTTATTTTTACTAATTTTTGGCAGTTGGCAGGGCTCACCAGGAAGGTTTACACTCAAGGCTCACCCAAATTCTAAAAAGGATGAAGGGGATTGCACCACGGGAGGAACCCTGCCTCTGGCTGGGAGAATTGGCTTGGTAAAAGAGACCTCTCTTGGTGGTGCAGGTCCCTGAAAGTCTTGTTCATCCCCAGCTGTATGAGAGAGGACAGCTACCAAGGTTGATTTTGGGGGAAGGCAGGACAGCAGGAGTAACAACCGTTTCTTCTCTTATCCTGCAGAAAAGCATGCTGAAGTTGGGAGGCTGAGCAACAGCTACATGTTGGGTCATTTCCCCAGAATGACTCACTTAAGGCCTGAGTTCACCAAGGCACCGAAGAAACTTGATGACAGGACTCTCCACTTGAGAGAATGAAGTGCCCCAGTGCAGAAGAGTGCCATCTGGAGGCGTGGTTGTCTCCCTGCCCTCTGTCTTTCTCTCCCCTTTCCCATCTCTTGCCTGCTGGAGAAGTGTAATTGGGTTGTAGGGATGCCCCGCTCTGGGGAGCCCAGGATTTATGGATGGCAATTAAAGTTTTATGAATTGCAGCTGAGGCTGGTTATTGAGCTATTTGAATGTGATTAGAATTCAATTAGAAAGCGGTTAGTGGACGGTGGGTCTCCGGAGTGTAAACAGACAGCTATTCCAGAAATGTGCTAATCCAACATCTTGTGACAACAATTAAGGAGTCTCAGGGCTTAACGTGGGGGCAGCTCAGCTGTAACTACTTTTGTACCACAAGGTTGGCCCATGCAGCCTGTGCAGACACCAGCCTCACCCTAGCACACCCTCACTTTTGCTGGGAGAATCTAGGCAATCCCCACAACCATTCTAGCCCCAGGAAAAAGATTCAGCATTCAACAATTGGGAGAGACTTTATGGCAGGATTTTTTTTTAATGGCCTAAGTTGTTCAAACAGGCAACTCGCTCCTTCCCTTCCCCTTGGTTAATTGATTACTCCCCTTGGGAGTAATCACTTTCTCTTTTTTACTCCCCTTGGGAGTAATCACTTTCTCTTTTTTCCTCCCCTTGGTCTGGTAGAAGGTTATCCAGTCTGCTTGGGGCTGGCACCTGCATCACAGTATTCCCAGCAATACTGGGTGTGCCCACAGGAAGAACTCATCTGCTAATGTGCTAGAAATCATGCTTGTGTGCAGAGCATTTTATTTTTGAGGTTCTTAATTATGCAGGAGAATTAAACATCTCATTCACTTTATGTCTGAGTAGGAAATAGTCCTTTTAAAGTGCCAAGGAATTTTTGAGAAAGGTGAGAAGTTGTGGGCTTGCTTAGGGCTGCAAGGGGACCAGAGGCTTCAGGCCAGGCTGAGAAACCTGTCCATAGGGTACTTAGTTAATTGCTTGGGCTCCCAAGTAATTTGGGGTTGTATCCACAGTATAGTCTCTGTCCTCTCCATTTTCTGTAGCTATCTTTGGATTTTTCAGCATCTGTCCTTCCTCCCTTCCTTCCTTCCTTCCTTCCATCCATCCATCCATGCTGCATCTTCTTCCTTCCATCCAAGCTGCATCTTCAGAAGCCTACCTTCCATGGCCCTGGGCAGCATTGCTGCCAACCCTGCCCAGTCTGACTGTTCTCAGGGAGCAGCGCCCCAACCTGCTCAAAGCTGAAAGGGACCCCATGCTCAGCCAGATAGACCATCGGCGTGCGCCCACGGTGCTTGCACCACTGCACAATTTTATTTCTCAGTGATTCTGTCTGATAAAATTTCATTGTCCATTAAGTAATCCCCAAAATGAGAGCTCTTATGAGCCTATAATGAGCTCTAATTGCCACGACTCGGGGAGCCACGTGGAAGGATTTATTCGGTATTAAGCAGTCGGGTACAGAGTACAGGCTGTTACCTAAGCCATTACTTTCATAATTCAAGGAGAAAATTAGTTCTTTTAAGGGGAGGGGAAATCCTTTGATTCCCTTCCTCTTGCTCAGGATGGTGGAGAATGGCTTTGTCTTCCTTGAGTACAAGGCAGTATCACAATTGTGAAGGTAACAAAATTGTTCCCCCCACCTCCTCCTGGCCAAGGTACTCCCACCCTACCCTCAACTTAGAAAAAATCGAAGCAGTTCTAAAAAGAACACTGGTCACTGTGGGTTTTGTTTTTTTTTTTTTTTTTTTTTTTGCCTCTGGACTCTCCAATTTGAGCCTGGGTGAGCAGTTTCCTTCTAGCTCAGGCTTGACATTTGAGTTCTTGGTTCCAGGTTTCGAAAAGTCTTCCAACACTTTCTCCCTCTCCTGGGATGGAACCTGACCTGAAGCTCACATCCCCCTCTCACTTCTCTTTCTTTCGGGTCTCCTTTCACAGGCAAAGTCAGGAAGAGCAAAGTGTGGAGACTTGATGTTACTTATTCAACAGGCCCCAGAGTTCTGACCCGTTGTGCTTAGCCATTTTTCGGGCCCAAACTCCCACTTTGCTCGTCCCTCTGCATCCCTGAAAGCACTCCCCCCATTTCCATCCCCAGTCCTTCTTCTCTCTCTCTCTCTCTCTCTGGCTCAGCGTTTGCCCGCTTGGTTCTTTGGCTCCAAATGGAGGCCGAGAGCAGGGCGGGACAGCCCGGGAGTTGGCGGGGCCGACTCGGATTTATTTGCTCCTCTTACATTGATTTCATATTAGTTTCCAAAGCGATGAATGATCTCAAAGCTGGGTTTTGTTAGCCGAACACAAACAGGAGACAGGACTTACTTGCCCCCAGCTCCCTTTAATGAGGTCATTATCAAAGCGTGAACAAGTCTATGAATGTTTTATTGAAAGCGCATCGTTAACTTGTATCCATCCTTTTCTCCGAGTGGCATTGTGATATTGCTGTCTGTGGCACATCTTACCCGATATAGCCCGAGATTTCCCCATTCTCTGTAACCAGGCAACCCTTTCTGAATACCCAAAAATTGAAAAGAACCGCTTAGTCTTCAAGAAAGTCCTCAATAATAGTGGAAAAGAACAAAGATCCAGGAGACAACAAAATGCCACAGGGGTGACTTTTCATGAGCAATTATCTCTCATTAATCAGAAGAACAGCTGCAATATTAATTTTCTCTCTTTCTTCCTCTCTTTTCACAGTCCCCAACATTTGAATAATCATAAATTTTGATTTTACGAAGGAGTCACATTTTCCAGGGCTGGAGGAAAGCAGATACCTAGGTGAAGACAAGGAGAAAATGCTCTCATTTTATTTTTTTGTTTGGGTAAAGCTGCCAACAAAGCAAAATGAAAAAATAAAAATAAAAATAAGAAAGAAATGCCAGAGAAAATGCCCCCCTTCTTCTAGATGGCTGCTAAGAATTAGGACTCCTTTCCCTTCCCCCCCTCCTCTCTACCCACCCCCTCCCTCCCTCCCTCTGCCCAGACCCATTCCCTAGTTCTGCTCCTAGCAGGAGCAGGGCGGAGGGAAATGTTCCGGCATCTGGTGTGGGAGTTTCAGCCGAGTTTCTGCCAGTTTAACTTGCAAACGTGAAGCCAAGCGTTGTCGATCTGACCAAAGAGACACTCTTTGGGCATAACTTGCATTGTGGCCATCAAAAGCCCGCCAGCCTTGGATGAACTGAGACGTGCATTCAGCAGAAATGGGGCGCTGGCTTTCCTTTCAGACTCCGGAGAGGCGATTGTTCACAGGACGGGTAGCCAGGGTGAAAAACCTGGGTCCCCAGATAAGGCTGTAACCTGCAAAGGAGCTTGGAGGAGTTAAAAGAATCTCGTTAAAGCCATGGCCTCAATTAGCAAACACACTATCCCCAAGCCTCTCTGGAAAAGCTGTGGGTCCTTTGAAAGAGAGAAGATGGGACCCAGTCCTGCCCTGGCTAAGTGATGGGGAGCTCGGGCACCCGCAGTCCCTTCAGCAGCCCCAAGATTGCTGCTTTTAATGGAAATCCATGCATGGCTGATGCAGAGAGATAGCAGGCTGCAGGCCCCATGCTTACCCACCACCGAAAGTGATCTTGCTTCTGCCGGCATTTATTCAGAGCGGATGGGCCTTTGAGAAATGTGAATTCATCTTTGTGCTCACCACAGTTGCAAGAGTTCAATTCAGCCCTCTGAGGAGGGGGGGGGTCTTCTGAGAAAGGAGTGAGGGGTTTGGCTCGGGATTTCTGGAAAAGCCACTCTCCCAGCCCTCAGAACAGAATTTTGAAGGCACCGAATGCCTGCCGCACAGCTCCTTCTGTTCCCCACTTCACCTCAATTACTATTCGCCCACCCCCAAACCCTCAAGTCCAACCAGGCGTCCCTCTCCCACCCTCAAAGCTCTCTTCTGTCATCAGAATAAAATTTATCGAGCGCCTACTCGGTGCCCAGCGTGTGCTGGGCGCAGCAGGGAGCCCGCCTGAAAAGGCCAAGACAGTATCCAATAGAATATTGTTTCATTTCAGTAACAATGGCCTGAGGTGGGGAACAATTATCCGGATAATTGAAGCAAATGCTCCACCTCCCTCCCTCCCCATCCAATCCCCCTGGCACTTAGCATTTTTTTACTACCCTTTTCAGGGGTGGTGGTATTTGCACGAGGGGGGCAGGAAGGGCAGGGGAGGGTTGAGTTATTCACATGCATACCAATTCCCCACTTCCCTTGGCCTAAATTTGCTGCAAGCACTGAACCTAAATAGCTGCTTGATAATGGGGATAAAGACATTTAAAAAGATTTTTTTTGTCGTCGTTGTTAGGCACAGTGGCAGTGGCACAAGCCTGTAATCTCAGTGACTAAGAAGGCTAAGGCAGAAGGATTGCAAGTTCGAGGCCATCCTTAGCAATTTAGGGAGACCCTGCCAATAAATAAATTAATTAATAATTAATTAATTAATGAAGGCTGGGAATGCAGCTCAGTGGCAGAGCATCCCTGGGTTTAATCTCTAGTATGCGAGGGGGGGATTTTTTTTTTTAGTGTTACCAAAATACAAGTGAGCCTTTATGGTTTTCAGCAATCCAGTCTTTCTGGTTTTCAATTTTGGAAATCTCCAAAAACCACCTAGAGATCTCTGGAAAAATACAAATGCCCTAGACAGAGATTTTGATTTAATGGCATGATGACGAAAGGTTTAAGAAATAACTGATAAATCCTATCTCCTACATCCTCTTATCCTGAAACCTGAAGATGTTAATTTAACCTCTGAGCGCCCCATTCAGTCTTTTAGTAGTTGGAAAGTGTGTATTGAGCGCCTACTACACACCAGGCTCTGTGCCAGGGGTGCCAGGAAATTCTGTAGCCCAAGACCCGCCCCTTGGGAGTTTCCAGTACGTTAAACAAATCAACAAATCAACTCAGAGCTGGTGTGTTACAAAAGGTCGTGGGAATATGAAAGAAAAGCCCAAGGAGCTTTGGGAGTTAATAAAAACCGAAGCTTGAAGTGACATTTAGATGGAGACTGGCAGGATGAGCAAGCGTTGGCTTGGGAAAGGGGGATGGGGAACGTGTTCCTGGCCAGTGAAGGGTGAGCTCAAGAGTTTCCCTTGGTTAATTGCAAGAACTGAAAGGAGGCCATGGAGAGTGGAGGGAGAATGTCAGTTTCTGAGTCTGTGACATGGAAAAAATGCCACCGTCCTCAAGTCTTTGTGAGGAAAGGACTAAGGACCACAGGGTCTGGTGCCTGGCAAGAGCTCCTGGCAGTCTCTTGTTTTGATTATTATTTGGAACCTGCAGCTCCATGGGTCCCTTAGGCTTATGGATGAGGTATCAGAGCGCGCTTGGGCTTGGCAGGGAGGAACCTGGAAGCCAGAGCCACTGCCCAATCATCTCTCAGTCCCCACACTCCTTGCCAAAATGAGTTCCATCCTCTGAGGCTTCTTGTCAGCCTGCAGCCTGCATCCTGTGGGCACCCAGCACCAGGGTTCTTTAGCCTTTGGTTCCTGGGCACACCTTGGTTCAGCAGCTCCACTGACCTGGGCTGCTAAGGGGACCTCACCACCGCCTACTTCCCACAGCTGTGAAAGACCCTCTTGTCCTGGCTCTCCCTAGTTAAGATTACACCCTAAATTTCTTTTCTTTTCTTTTCTTTTTTTTTTGGTGGTACTGGGGATTGAACCCAGGGGCATTCTACCTCAGAGCTATACCCCCAGTCCTATTTTCCTATTTTTTTTATTCTTTATTTTGAAATAGGGTCTCACTAAGTTGCGAAGGGCCTCACTAAGTAGCTGAGGCTGGCTGCGAACCCGGATCCTCCGGTCTCTGCCTCCCAAGTACTGGGATTACAAGCCTGTGCCACCACGCCCGGCTCTACCTGGTTCTAAGAGAAGGAAGCAAGTAACTTTCCAGTGTCTGACAGTCTTGATAGCCACTGGTTCCAAGCTGTTGCTGTGTGCCAGGTCCTGAACCAGGGGCTTGCCTGCATGCCCTCACTTAATCCACCAACAACCCTACCAGATAAAGCATCACTATTATGGCAGGTTTGTGGAGCAGATCCCCTAAGTCATGTTGAAGTTCAAAGAGTAACTGAAGGTCACACAGCGAGAGTGGCAGAGGCAGGATTTGGACCATTTCTGTCTAACATAAGGGCCTTCTTAAGTCTTAAGCACTAGACAATACCATCTCCTAATAACACCTAGCATGTATTGAGCATCTACTGTCTGCCCCACAATGGGTTAAGATTAATGTGTTTATTTCTCACAGTGAACTGTGGGGTAGAAGCTTTTATTGTTTACTCATTTGTTTATTGTCTACTCCTTGGTTATGTTGATTTTTCTATATATTAAAGAAAGGACCAGTCTAATGTGGCCCTTATGAAAGAAAGGGCAGAAACTAGCTGGGTGTTAGTAATCACAGTGGCTAGGGAGTCTGAAGTGAAAGGATCAGAAGTTGGAGGCCCTGAGCATCTTAGTGAGGCCCTGTTTAAAAAATAAAAGCACAGAATGGAGTTAAGAGGGGGCATGATGATTATTTTTATTCACCTGTGCCAAGAACATAGTAAGTTCTGAAAAACATTTTAAGTGGCAGAAAGCAGTATCTTATTATTTTACTCAAAAAACCCTTATCACAATCAATACCTATTTCTGCTGGTGTAGTTAACCGCTGGTTGGGCACCTCTCCCAGTTGACTGCAAACTGCACCTGGGCAGAAATTGGGTCTGTTTTGTGTATTCACCAGTCTATGTCAGACATCCAACCCAAAACTGGCATAGATTAGAAAGGCAAAGCCGGGCGTGGTGGTGCACGCCTGTAACCCCAGTACTTGGGTGGCTGAGACAGGAGGATCACAGGTTCAAGGCCAGCCTCATCAACTTAGCGAGGCCCTCAGCAACTTAGTGACACCTGTTTCAAAATTTAAAAAATAAAATAAAATAGGGCTGGGAATGTAGCTCAGAGGTAGAAGGACCCTAGGTTCCATCCCCAGGATCACACAGCAAAAAAAGGACAGTTCATATTTGTTGTATGACTGATGCCTCTTTTTACTGAGGGAAACCGAGGCTCTGAGACACACTGTGCAATTTGTCCAAGGTCACATATCTTGGGAGTGGCAGAGGGAGGATTCAAACCAAGGTGTCTGAAGCTAAGCCCCTGCCTCACTTCCCCTGAGCTCTTCAGCAGCTGCATCCTGGGCCAAGAGGGACAAACTGATCATGGTGGTGCACGCACGCCTAAGATCCCAGAATTTAAGAGGCAGAGACAGGAGGATCTCAGGTTCGAGGTTGGCCTCAGCAACTTAGCGAGACCCTGTTTCAAAGCAAAACAAAATGGTTTGGAGGTGTAGCTCGGAGGTAGAATGTCCTGGGTTCAATGCCCAGTACAAAAAAAATAAAAAAATAAAAAAGCGCGGGAACCCGGGCTGCCCAACCCGGCTGGTCCCAAGTCGGTCCGCACTCCCCCCTACTCCGCGCCTGGCGAAGCCGAGCGAGGCAGAAGCGGAGAGGCCGGGGAGGCCTCCCTGTGCGGGGTCAGTGGGCTCTGGGCCGCGGAGCTGCTCGCCACCGCCAGTCCGCCCGGCGCTCCGCCTCCCGGCGCGCCCGCAGCGCAGCCGCCGGTTCCTCGCTCTCCCGGCCTCGCGCTCCCCTCTTCTCGGCTAGCGTCTTTCCAAGGGAACCGCACGGACCCAAAGCCTAACAACACCCCCATCAGCAACCTACACCAAACACCAAACACACGCGCGTCCGCCACCCCGGGCACGGCGGCCGCTGCGCGACAGGTGCGCGTGCGCGAGAGCGAATTCGTGCTCACGTGTGAGCCCGCGAGCACGCGTGGGTGTGAGCAGGGCGAACCCGAGCGAGTCCAGGAACGCCGGCGCGTGCGAGGAGGGTGCGGGAGCGTGAGAATGAGTGCGCAAGCGCCGTGGGTGTGAGCGCGCGTGTGTGAGGGGAATGGATGTGCCCGCACGCGTGGGAGGAGGAGGAGAGTGCAGCGGAGAAGGATGGCAGTGTGCAGGGGCAGGTGTGCGCAGGTGCGAGTGAGGCGCGTCGGCGTTTGAGAGCATGCGTGTGTGCGAATGAGTGTGTGAATGTGACTGTGAGACTAATAGAGTGCGAAGACGCATGTGTGAGTAGGGTGTGGGTGTGTGTGCGCGCGAAGAGAGTGGTGCGTTTGCAGGTGAGTGCGCGTGCGTGGGCCGCCCCTCGCGCCTGGTAGGCGGCGGCGCTCTCTCCTTCCGGGCAGTGGCAGCGGGTGGTGTCCTGCGGGGCCAGACCCGCCTGGGCCTAGAGGCTGGAGACTGGGGCTGTCACTTCGAGGAGGGAAAAGGGAGGCAGAGGGTGTGTCCCTTGTCCCCTCTCATCAAGTCAAGTGGGAGGGGATCTGGGAGTTTGGCCAGGGGGTCCCCTTTTTCACCTGCCCCCAGTTTTGCTCACTCCCCTGCAAATCACCTTTCTCTTCATTTACTCAGGGAGCATTTCCGGTGTACCTGCAGTATTCCAGGACCCGTTAGGCGCTGGGGAAACCAGGAGAACAAGATAGTTAGGTCTCACTCATCTTAGTTCTACCGGGTCTTTGGGGTCTTCTGTTTGTGTGGAACTGCTTGGCAGGAAGCAATGATGCAAACACAAGTGTTGGTTTCTGCCCTTGAGCAGAGGAGCATGGAGAAGCGTACACAACAGACAATGACAGTGATAAGACAAAGTATTGAAGTTAGTGCGAATCCATTCCATCTCCATCCCACCCTCAACCCTGTCACTGCACCATGGAGCTCCTGTGCTTGGGGTTAGGATGTCCTGGGTGTGATCGCCTCTCCTGTTCCTTTAGCAGTGCAAATAATAGTGGCATTCTTCACTTGTGAGCGTTGAGGCAGATCATAGCAACTCTTGGCACAATACCTGGCATAGGGCTAGCACTCAGTATACTGTATGGTACACAACTGTGATGGTGATGTTGATGTTGTTTCTAGGTTTGATGGAATGTTATGGGGAAGGAGAAATGCTGCATCTTTAAATACTGGATTTTCTGATTGATGTTTTTCCAAGAGAAAAAAATATATATGGAGAAGAAATCTTGAAAAGTGTGAGACTTGGTTGCAGCATCTAGGCTCTTGAATTTAACAGATGGAATTTTGCCTTTACCCAATTAACCTATTTCATGTTACAACTAGGGAAACTGAGGTTCGGAGAGATGAAGTAGTCTAAGTGGCCAGTCCTGCCTAGCAGTCACCAAGTTTTGTTCCTTGACCCACAGTTTTTACACTTGCAGGGGGATGCCCTGGCAACTAGGAGAAGAAAAGAAAGAGGAGCTCTAGTTCCCTGCCTTGCCGGCACATCTCTGTTGCTGGTAACTCCTTCTTCTAGTGGCTTAGACCCAAAGCCTTTGAATCTTCCTTTCTCTTTCTCTTACCCTGCACATTTCAACCACTGGGAAGTCCTGATGATTCTATCTTCAAATGAATCCAGAAACCAACTTCTAAACATCCCCATCAAGTTGGTCCAAGCCATCACCACTCCACTCCTAACTGAGCTCTTCCTCCCCATGCTTGCCTCTGCAGTCCATTCTCAACCCAGCAGCCAGCAGGATCCTTCCAAAACAGAAGTCAGAGTAAGAACCAAAGACCTTACAGTGGCCCAGAAGGCCCTCTGTGATGCGATTGCGGCTATCTGACCACTCCAACCATAGTCCTCCTCACTCCTCAGCTTTCCTTGCTGGTCTAGCCTTGTACTCTGCTGAGAACTCTTCCCCCATAAGCCTCCTCGTCTCACTTCCTCACCGTCAGGTCTCCACTCCAAAGTCAATTTCTCACTCACTAATTTATTCATGTATTTATTTTGGTGCTGGGGATTGAACCCAGGGGCATTCTACCTCTGAGCTACACCCCCAGCCCTATTTTATTTTATTTTTTTTTATTTCAAAACAGGGTCTGGGGGGCCTTGAACCTGTGATCCAAGGGTCGCCTTGAACCTGCAATCCACCTGTCTCAGCCTCTCAAGTACTGGGATTACAGGCATGAGCCACCACACCCTGCTCTTTTTCACTCTTAAAAATATCAAAACCCCTACTGTGCCCCTGAACTCCAGCTCCCTTCTCATACTCTTTTTCTTCCACTTTCTAACATTCTATATAAAGTGCTGAGTTTATATGTTTGATGTCTGAATCTCCCTGCTAAAATGAAATCCTGAAGGAGATATATGTCCACCGGGGTCTCTGAGAACAGTGCTTGCATGGTGGGCACTCAGTTAGTATTGGATGGGGGGATGTTGAAAGAAGAATGGCAGGGTTCTAGGTAGATGCTCAAGCATAATGCTGTCTTATTTCTGTGAAGCACTTTGGAGTTTGGAGTTTACAATAACTCTTTTTTTTTTTTTTTGCAGTACTGGAGATTGAACCCAGGGGCATTCTACTTCCGAGCTACACCCTCTAGCCCTTTTTATTTTTATTTTGAAACAGGGTCTTGCTAGTTGCTGAGAGTCTCACTAAGTTACTGAGGCTGGTCTTGAACCGGTGATCCTCCTGTCTCAGCCTCCCAAGTACTGGGATTACAGGTGTGCACCACCTTACACCACCAGCTTACAATAGCTCTTGATAAATTATGTCATTGGATCTGCACAATTGTATAAGCTAGATTAGACCTTTTTATTTTTTCTTTTTGTACTGGGGATTGAACCCAGAGGCACTCTACCTCTGAGCTACACCCCAACTCCTCCTTTTTATTTTGAAACAGGTTCTAAGTTGTGGAGGGCCTCCCTATGAGTTGCTGAGGCTGGCTGCAAACCTGTGATCTTCCTGTCTCAGCCTCCCAAGTACTAGGATTACAGGTGAGGACCACCACACCCAGCTAAAAACTTATTTTCATAATGAGGTATTGAGAGGTTAAAGGACTTGCTGCTGTCAGATCCAGAGCCAGAATCTACATCAGAGTGTCATTTTTGGTGGGAGACAAGTTCTCTGTTTCTAGACCTCTTGGCTAAATGAAGAGAATAAGTTACTGGATACTTCTAAAGCTTGATCCTGGGATTAAGACTAGGGTCCTCTCTCCACTGTCTGCCTGTGGAATCATGTTGCTGCTTCTGGCTAAACGTTTGGTGCTTGGGGAACACAACACAATGGCCACATCCTCCTGTTTTCATAGGGCAGAAAACAAGAGATATTGTTTTGCTCTCTAGCGCTCATTTGGAGTCTGGCTTGAGTCTCTGGATTCTGCCCAGTGCCCTCCCTTGTCTGACTGCCTTAGTCAGTGTGTTACTGTTCCTGCCTCATGCTTGGGTTCTCTGTCAGTCCATCAGATTTAGCTGATGAGCTCACTGACTGAGAACTGACTGAGCAAGACAATGTTCCTAATTCTCTAGGCACACACAGCACTGTTGTCTTCTAGGGATGCTTAGTGATAATTGGCATCCCCTTAAAGACCGTTGGCATCTCACAATCATTAATCAATGGTTGTCATAGCAAGAATTTGTTGCAGTAAACTAAAAGAGTAGTTTAAAAATAATTTAATTTGGAACACAGATGTAAATATAAAATAACCAATTCCAGCCATGTTTTGAAAGATAATACTTTTTCCTCCAAGATGTAGTAAAATAAATGACAGTTAATCCTTTTGTTATTATTCAAATGACATAAACTGTTATTTTGGGGGAGGGGCAGTGGATTGAACCCAGGGCCTTGTGCATGCTGGGCAAGTGTTCTGCCACTAAGCCACAGACACTGCCTGAATTGTTTCTTTTTTATGTGAATGGAGAAATGTAACATATAAACACTTTGAGACTACAAGGAAAAGAATAATTTAATTGCTTATTGAAATATTAATCCAATGTTTGCTTATTCACTGATTATCTCCATACCATATCCACTTACAATTTAGTACATGCCTCAGTTATACACTTTTTTGGTGTGTGTGTGGTACTCAAGGGCACTCTACCTCTAACTTAGAGCTCCAGCCCTTTTAATTTTGTTTTGTTTTGGTGGTGCTGGGGAATGAACCCAGGGGCATTCTACCTCTGCACTATACCTTTAACCCTTTTTATAATTTTTTTTTTAATCTGGAAACAGGATCTCACTAAGTTGCTGAGAGCCTTGCTAAGTTGCTGAGGCTTGCTTCGAACCTATGATCTTTCTGTCTCAGCCTTCCAAGTACTGGGATTATAGGCATGAGTCACCGCATCTGGCTTAATTTTTTTATTTTGAAACAGGGTCTCGCTAAATTGCTGAGAGTCTTGCTAAGTTGCTGAGGTTGGCCTTGAACCTGTGAGCCTTCTGTTTTAGCCTCCCAGTAATTGGGATTACAGGCATGCACCACCATACCCGGCTAGTTATACACCATTTTTCTATTTTATGTCCTCTAATGCAGCAGAGACACTAATAATGAATGTAAAATATGTACCTCAAATAAGAGCAATGGAAGCCAAAGTTAAGTTCATCATTTCTGTTCTTTTTTTTTTTTTTTTTTGCGGTACCAGGGATTGAACGCAGGGGCGTTCTACCTCCGCGCTATGCCCCCGGCCCTATTTTTTCTATGCTTATTTTTGAAACCGGGGCTCACGAAGTTGCGGAGGGCCTCACTAGGTAGAGAGAGACAGAGAAAGAGAGAGAGAGACAGAGAGAGAGAGAGAGAGAGAGAAGAGAGGAGAGAGGAGAGAGACCGATCGATCGATCAATCGATCCAGCGCACTGAGGCTGGCCGCGAACCCAGATCCTCCAGTCTCCGCCTCCCAAAGTACTGGGATTACAAGCGTGCACCACCACGCCCGGCATTTCTGTTCTTGATAGGGCTTTTTAAGCTGTACTTTATTTTTCATCTATTTTATTTTTTGGTATTGGAAATTGAACCCAGGATCATTCTGTCTCCAAGCTACACCCTCAGCCCTTTTAATTTATTTACTTATTTATTTTATTTTATTTTGAAACAGGGTCTTACTAAGTTGCTCTGGTTGGCCTTGAAACTGAGATCCTCCTGTCTCAGCCTCCCAAGTACTGGGATTACAGGCTTGTGCCACCACATCCAGCTATTGTTTTATTTTATTTTATTTTATTTTTGGTACCAGGGATCGAACCCAGGGGCATTCTACCTCTGAGCTACATCCCCAGCCCTACTTTTTATTCTTTATTTTGAAACAGGGTCTCACTAAGTTGTGGAAGGTCTCACTAAGTAGCTGAGGTTGGCCGCGAACCTGCGATCTTCCTGTCTCAGCCTCCCAAGTACTGTGATTACAAGCTTGTGCCACCATGCCTGGCTTATTTTATTTTATTGAGATCAGACAGGCTAATAATTTTCCAAACAATATGGCTAATAGTGCTCACAATATCATTTATATTGGTCAGAGAATGACTACGCAAACAGGACTCTAAGTGTATTTAGTTGTCAACAAAAGACAAAATATATCAGAATAATGTCTACATTTATTTATTTATTTATTTATTTATTTATTTATTATTTTGTTGGCAGTGGGGATTGAACCCAGAAGCATTCTATCTCTGAGCCACAACCCCAGCCCTATTTTATTTTTTATTTTGAAGCAGGATCTCACTAAGTTGCAGAGAGCCTCATTAAGTTGTTGAGGCTGGCTGCAAACTGCGATCCTCCTGTCTCAGCCTCCCATAATGGCTACTTTGTGTGTGTGTGTGTGTGTGTGTGTGTGTGTGTGTGTGTGTGTGTGGTACTGGGGATTGAACCCCGGGGCATTTTACCTCCGAGTTATAATCCCAGTTCTATTTTATTCCTTATTTTGAAACAGGGTCTCACTAAATTGTGGAGGGCCTCACTAAGTAGCTGAGGCTGGCTGTGAACCTGCGATCCTCCTGTCTCAGCCTCCCAAGTACTGGGATTACAAGCGTGCACCACCACGCCTGGCCTACTATTTTTTTTTTTTTTTTTTGGTGGTACTGGGGATTGAACCCAGGGGCATTCTATCTGTGAGCTACATCCCAAACCCTATTTTATTTTTTAGTTTGAAACATTGTCTCACTAAATTGCCAAAGGCCTCACTAAGTTGATGAGGCTGGCATTGAACCTGTGATTCTCCTGTCTCAGTCTCCCACGTACTGGGATTACAGGCCTGTGCCACCATGCCTGGCTATGGCCACTTTTAAATATAAGCCCTGAATCATATTGTTAGAGACATTTCTGGGGATAGAAGACAGATACTATTGAAATTTAATTCAGTTTAATTCAATATTATTTACTGAAAACTTCTACATGTGTTAGCTGCTGGGGCTTCCAAGATGACTCAAACTTAATCACAGCTGTCAATGAATTCTAGTGTGTGTGATAGTGGAATGCAGCCATCTGTGGAACCAGGGAGGAGAGAGCGGTTCTTTCTTCCTGTTGGTATCAAGGATGCTGAGACTGGGCCTTGAAATATGTACAGGAGACTCTCAGATGAAAAATAATGAAAACAGCAGGAGAAGAGAATTCTAGACCCAAGGTCCATTGGTGGGCACAGGCGCAGCGGATGAGTGTGCAGTGCGTTGGTGGAGGTGGGATAGCTGCATGCAGCAGAGAGAAGCAGCCAGGGCTGTTTAGGATGGCAGAAAACAAAGGACCTGAGTGGCACAGGATGGAGTATGAAGTGTCTCTGTATTAAATGGACAGTCTTTGAAAGATGCTAAGCAGAAAACTGAGATGATAACAGGTACTCCTCAACTGACAATCGGGCTACATTCCAATAAAGCCATCAGCAGTTGAAAATATTGTAAGTAGCAGACTGGTACCCTGTAGAGTTGTGGTTGTTAGCCCTCAGGAAAGCCTGGCTGAAGCCGGGCGTGGTGGCGCACGCTTGTAATCCCAGTACTTTGGGAGGCGGAGACCAGAGGATCAGGGTTCACGGCCAGCCTCAGCTCTCTCTCCCTGTCTCTCTCTCTCTCTCTCTCTCTCTC
>PVJS01020365.1:0-32674 GCA_004027185.1 Glis glis
AGGGCCTCACTAGGTAGAGAGAGAGACAGAGAGAGAGAGAGAGAGAGAGAGAGAGCGAGCGAGCGCTGAGGCTGGCCGCGAACCCGGATCGTCTGATCTCTGCCTCCCAAAGTACTGGGATTACAAGCGTGCGCCACCACGCCTGGCTTGACTTTTTTTTTTTTTTACAACACAGATAGGTTTTATACACTCAATTAGTATAAATATATAATCTGACTAGATCAGCTATTCAAAACAAACGTGGCCCAGGTGTCAAAACTCACTTGGAATCACAGACATATGCTCTAGCTTAATGGCATTAAAGATGATCCTTGAAAGATGCACACGAGCTGAATTTTTGTAGATCAGATTATGACTTATATTTGCTAGAAAAACTGTCTATATGAAGGGCTAGCATGATGAACCCTTTTGTGAATCAAATAACCTCCAATTTTCATTAGTTAGATTTTGTCTTTTCTCCATTCTTTCAAAATGAAAGAAATGCAAACAGCGATTCTCATTTTATAAATTTGAATTTTTGGATTTGGGTTTGTGAAAACTGGTAGACTGAGCATGCAGGCACGTAAAATGTTTGAAGTATTATCTTCCCCTCAAAATAATTTTCTGTAATTTAAAAATGAAGCCTAAAATAGTATTTGAGAGGTTAAAACTTCTATCACATATGCCAATGAATAATTATTACTAGCAGAAATTTATCTTTCATTGATGATCAATTTATGATTGTAGGATTTCAGTTCCCTCCAAAATGTGTGTCCTAGATTACAGCATCTGCTTGCATTTACTGTTTTAGCTGCCCTGTTACAGATGATTACAAAGACATTTCTAAATGCTCTGCTAGTTAAAATGTTATTTATTTCCAGGTCAGTCTGAGAATATATATATATATATATATATATATATATATATATATATATACACACATATATACACATATCTATATATATCTTAGAAAACACAGATACTTGTAAGTATAATGTTTATGTTATTTAAATTTATGCTGAATATGCTGTTTGTTTGAATGATCAGACCCAGTTAAACACATTTCAATGTACTTCTCTGAAAATTTCTGCAAACAAAGCAAAACTAGGAAGAAGGTAACAACTTAACACAAGTGTAATTTAGAATTTAAATACACTAATTATGGCAAGATAAGTTATAAACATTAATGGAACAAAACTACTTATCTTTAAAGTCTGTGCATATTCATATTCTTGTTACATTAAAAGGTTTTTGCTTGAATTATTTTCTAATTTCTCTTATGAATGCATATATTAATGTGCTATATATTATGATGAATGCTATTAAATACATAATAGATGTAATGTGGGATAATTATGTTTTATAGAAAGTTTAAAGAAAAGGGACATTTTAAATTAATGTGACCAACATATCTTCCTGTGTGCAATGCATGCATTTTATATAAAAATTGCCATAGAAGTAATAAAACTAACAAAAGTGTTCTAGAAGTCACTTTGGGGTGGGGGTAAAAAGGCATAATCCTTTCTTTTTGCTTTAAATATTTAGCTCTCCACCACTGTGTGGGTGCACTCTCCCCTCCATTCTTTTTGACCTTTTAGTTTCTTCCACCCTTCCTTCTTTCCTATCCCAGAAAGCAGGTGTGGAAGGAAATTGGTTTCTTTATGAGAACTCTTCCTCCAGCCACAATCATCTCAGATTCACTTGGTTCTCAAAATTCTGTGCTAGGCTTTGTGTCTGGATGAAAATGCTCGACACATTGTGAAATTTATTACTGCATTTTCATATGCTTAAACCTAATTCATCTTATAAAAAAGTTTGCATATTTTTCCCTCCTAAGGGCCCACACACAATGGGGCCTTGAATTCGATTTATGTTTCTATTTTTTCTCCTCTAAGCTTTAGAAAGATGAAACTTGAAGGGATGTCTTGAAGTGGCTCTGCATGCAAGGTGGACCAAAGGACCCCTAAGCTGATGAACGACCCCCAGCCCACCAGCCCCCATCACGAATACACACACCCTTTCTTTTCTGAAATGAAACTTTGGAGATTTTTTTCAAGAGGCTGTGACTGAGAACTATGAATAGAGGAACCATCTCCACTGCTCTCCGACCCTAACTAGTATGTATTTTTGCCAACGGTGGGGAGATACGCAGGACCGGGAATGTTCACCACACAGCTTTGAGGACTTTCTGCTCAGATGGAAAGTCTAGACTGTAGTTAAAACTTTCACGCGTCCAGATATTTACAGTTTGAAGGGCCTCCCTTCTGATGCTTTGGCAATAAAGGAGGAAATCATTTCTCCTCCAGGCATTTGGAATTGGCAAAATAAACGCGCAGCTGCATCTCCCAAGCCCCTGCTGTCTTCAATGGAATGATGGAGGGTCTGCATGGACCGTTAGATTTAAGGACTTGAACTCTTAAAATCTTTGTGTCCACAAAACCTGGATAATCACTCCACATACCACCTGCTGGGGATTCATTCATTTTCTTTTTATTTCTTGAAAAATAAAAAAGGACTCTTGGTTGTTTAGGCAAATTGCAAGAAATGACCAAAGCCTAGGAATGCTTGCATATCAGCAGACCCAAGGTGGTATAGACACCAAATGTGGACCAAGCCCAGAAGTGTCCCGTCCCAAGCGACAGTATGCACCTTTCTCATTAAGAGCCCTTAGTTCCACTTGACTTTCTCCTACTCCCCACCCTCCTCCCTGGGCCCCTGGCCACGGTCTCACCTCCCCCTCTCTTCCCACTCCCCTGGACCAAACATCCTTTCCGTCAGGCGGGGCTTGGGTGTTTATTCTTCAGAGAAGGGGCGCCCAAGGGTTAATGATGAAAGTCAACGGCCAGGTGGGGCGCCCACCCCTTCCGCGGCCACGGTGGGCGCCGGAGGTGAGGGGGCGCTGTTCGGGCAGCAGCGCGCCGGGCGGCGGGCGGGAGAGCTGCCAGGGTGACAGAGAGGCCGGCCCGAGTGGGGGCCGCTCCGCCGCACCGTCGCCGCCGCGGTGATGCGAAGCCGGAGCTGCGCCCGGCGCTGGAGTCAGAGCCGGGGCGCGGGAGCACGAGCTGCAGCCTCAGCACCGGCGGCGGCGGCACCTGCACCAGCTCCCGGGCCCCGCGCCGCGCTCTCCGCCCCGCCGCGCCGGGAGCCGCCGCCCCGCGCTCTCTATGGACGTCAAGGCGGCCCCCAACGGGGTGGCCACCATCGAGGACCGGATCCTGCGGATCACCGGCTACTATGGCTATTACCCGGGTTACTCCAGCCAGAAAAGTAAGACGCCGCGGGGCCGCCTGCGCGAGGCGCGGAGGGAGGTGGGCGCAGGGCGCCGCGGGGCGCGGGAGGCGCGGGGTCCGGACACCTGCAGCGGGTCTGTGCTGTCAACGCCACCCTCCGGGCCTCGGAACCGCCGCGGCGAAAAGTGTGTCCGCTGTCCTCGGTGCTGAACCTGGAGAGAGCAAGGGGCTCCGGCCGGTTGCGCCCTGGAGTTTGGGAACAGTCGCAGTCTTGCGGGCGGCGGCGAGCGCTCCTGACAGCCGTCGGCCGGTTCATCCCCGGCTGACTTTCTCCCGGAGGAGACTAACATGGCTGTTCAGTTAGTGGGCAGTCAGTCCTAGGGCTACACTCCCCGAAAGGCCCTACTGGGTGCCAGGGTGCGCACCGGGCGGCCGCCGGGGTCGCAGGCTGCAGAGTGGCTCGGGGGTGGGACTGGCGGGAATGGCCGACCCAGACGTGCGTCCCTGAGGCAGCTGGGCCAGCTCGTTCACTCTGTACTGTCAAGACCTTGCCAGCGCGGGAATTACTCTTGATAAAAACGATCTGGGGGTGGGGGGTTCTCCATCCCTGGCAGAGAACAGAACCTGCTCGGGTCCCCGAGTCCAGGAGCTTGGCGCGAGAGACCCATGCGAACGGCAGGGGCTGGGTGAGGGGGAGGCGCGACACGGCCTCCCGCCCCCACTGCAAGTCGCGGCCACCTCTGGAGGCTGTTGCGTTCCTACCAGCAGGTGAAGCGAGGCCAGGCGGCGTGCACACACTCGTGTTTCAGGAGCAGTTTGGGAGGGGGCGATGAGGGGCATTCTGCTTGTATGCTCATAGACCCCTTCCCCCCCACACGAACCCACCGGCTGTATCTGCTGGGATTAGTTCTGCCAGCCACTAAAATGAAGCTCGCTTTCCTCTGAACTGGGGGAGTAGCTGCGGCTTAATTTCCGTGCAGGTGGGGTTTCGCTTTTTTCTTTATCAATGCATTTCTGTCGCAAGGGATGGAGCATAATTGATGTTTTTGCTGTTATTTTTAACCAGAAAACTTGGCTCCTAGATGCATTCTGATTGATATTTTTTTTCTGTGACATTTTGGGGTGCCATCAATGTTACACATTCGTGGAGGCTGTGGACTCAAAACCAATCCTGACATATAGCCGAGAAAATAGTTTAGTTTTCATGTAACTTTATCCCCTACTATGCGCTATCTTTTTCTCTCTGTGTTGAATAATAATTCAAGAGCTTTGTTCCATGGGCCATTCTCACACAGTTATTTTCTAGTTTAATATTTCATTTGGTTTCAGGGAAGGCCTATCTGCTTTAGATGGTTTCTGTCTAGCTGTTTTTAGCAGTGGAGGCTTACATTATTCATTTTCCATACAAAAGTAATTACATAGTGTTAGAATTTTCTGGAAAGAAAATAGCATGCTGTGGAATGCTCTTAGAAGTCTTTGTACTATAGCCTCAAAAACTTCTCTCTCTTTTTTCTTTTGGCAAAGGGTGTCCTCTTTAACTCTAGAAACTTAAGTGAAAGCATTAATACATCTTGTGGAAATTATTTGAATTTCACCTTTGAATATTTTAATTAGGAACTGTGGGATTTTGGCCACGGGGAGAATGTAGAATCTGCCTGTAAAATTACAAGACTCAGCGTAGTTTATTACTATAATTTTTTATGACAATGAACTTTAGTTAATGAAGAACAAATCCAAAAGAATACTGGAAAAGTGACATTTTAGATAAGAACATGTTCATATTATATTTTTGTACTTGCTCAAATAGCTGCACATGTTTCATTTGCAATACAATAACGGGACAAAAAAAGGGAAGAGCATTGGCCAAGGCTGTAAGTGGGAGCTAAAGGGCATTTGGCATGGTTATTTGTGATGGGCCCTTGCCTAAATCCAGGCCACTGAGTTCAAACAGTGAAGGCAGAGAATCTCACAAGAACAGAGTATTAAGGGACAGTCAGATAACACTCAGGATGTTCATGCTTACAGAGGCAGAGAGAGAGAGAGATTGCCATTTTACACAGCGAGAGACTGGAGAGGAGAGAGCTGGAAGAGAGCCAAGCAACCAAGCACCATGAAATAATCCTGCCCTTAATGCAGGCTTCAACTAGTAAACAAACACATTGAAGCAAACCAGTACAATATGGTCAATTGATTTAGCTGTTACCAGGAATGAGCAACAGCTTGGAGAAGCTCTGGAGGAATACATTCAGGAAAACGCTATAGTGGCGAATATATAATATGTGAAGGCAAGGTGACTTTCCCATTTCCTGACTGGGCACATATGAGGTCTTAAGGATGGGATACTCTCCTGATATCTACCCCATTTATCTTTTTGGAGGTAGATGGGGACTCACCATCGAGAAAATGCATCTAAGATTAGCCTCATGTTAATGTATCCCACTGCTGAAATTGTACTTTGTCCAGAACAAATTCTAGTAATCAGGTGGAAGAAAAGAAGGAGGAGGAGGAGTGTGAGGAGCATGAGGAGGAGGAGGAGGAATGTAATAGGATTCAGAGAAATGAAGGAAATTTTATGGGCCACTCAGCTACTTTAAAAAATCCTGTTCAATTTAATGATCAGTTATTGAGCACAAGTGGGGTGTGTGTGTGTGTGTGTGTGTGTGTGTGTGTGTGTGTGTGCATGTGTGTGTGTGTGTGTATGGAACCAGGGTACAAAGAAATTCAAAGCATAGTGGCTGGCCTTGAATTACTTGTGATATGGTAGGGGAAATAGATTCATTTGCTCAACAAGTGTTAATTGAGCACCTCCTATATGCCAGGTATACATCAGTGAGCAGAACAAATGAAAGTATTTTCTTCTTCAGAATTTAAGTTCTAGTGGGAGGAAACAAGAAAACAAACAAGTGAATATTTTTATATATTTCAAGGTGATGTGTGTTTTTTAAATAAATACAACAGGATAAAGAGGATAAATTCTGGGAGACAAAGATTGTCACAATTTTAAATAGGGTGGTCAGGCAAGGCCTCTTTGAAGAAGTAAGAATTGAGCAAAGACCTGAAGGACATGAGGGAGTTAGCCATGTGGACACCTGGAGGAAAACATTCCAGGTAGCGGGGTCAGCCATTGCCAAGCTCTGAGGTAGCGTGTACCTGCATGCCAGAGAAAGAGCAAAGAGATGTTCATGGTAGAAGAGGAGCAAACAATTGAGAGAGTGGTTGGAGATGAGGTTACTGGGGATACAGGGGTTCAGGTGAAGTTTGGCCTTATAGATAATTGTAAGTCATCTAGCTCGTACTCTGAATGAAATTGGGAGCCTTTGCAGAGTTTTGAAAGAAGAGTAAAGTGACTTGACTTATCTTTCAAAAGGATCCATCAGATTCCTCTATTGGGGCAGGGGTGGACATGTCTAGTTAGGATGTTATTACAGTAACGCAGGTGAGAGATGTTGGTGGCTTGAACCAGAGTGATAGCGGTGGAGGTGGTGATCGGTGGTCAGAGTCTGTATATATTTGAAATTAGAGCCAATACAATAGTCTTGGTGGGCTGGCCATGGTATTGTCAAGAAAGAAGAATAAAAATCGATCCGTGTTTTCTGGTTTGACCAACTTTGAGGTGCTGTGGCAGAAATGTGGAAAGCTTCAAGGCAGAGATGCTTGGGAGCAGGGGTCAGGGGGTAAGGATACCGTTTTAGAATGTTATTGGAGATGTAGAGGAAGTTTGGAGTTTGGAGATGTTGATTCAAAATATACATTAGGAATTTGCCAAGATTTAGATGGTATTTAAAGCTTAAGATTGGAGGAGATCTCCAAGGAGTAAATCTATGTAGAGCAGAGAAGAGGAACAAGGACTGAATCCTGGGACACTCTGACCTTAAGAGGTTGGGAAGAGGAGGAGAAACCATTAAAAGAGACCAAGAAGGACCTCCCAGGGAGGAAGGGAGGGGGAAAACTAGGACCATTTGATAGTCTGAAAGCCAGTAAAGAGAGTTTCAAGGAAGAAGGGATTGAGTCCAGTACCACTGAAAGGTCAAGTTCAGTGAAGTTTGATAATTAAGCTTGAGTTTAATAATTAAGGGTCATTGGCGACCTTGACAAGAACATTGACACGAGTAGGTAAGGAGGGATGACATATATTAGAGTGGGTATAAAAGAGAATTAGGGGAAGGAATGGGGAACTGAGTATAGATGACTAAGGGTTTTGTACATAGGGTGCAAAGGGGAGCAGAAGAAATGAAGGGAGTAGGGTCAAGAAAGTTTTTTTTTCTTTTAAAAACAGGAGGAATAGTAGAATGTTTGCATGCAAATGAAAATGATTCAATAGAGAAAGAACAATGAATGATATTGAAGATACAGGATATGGAATCTAGTGTATAAGAGAAGGGACGTTGCTTTAGATAGGATCAAGGATGGAGGCCTTGTTCCTTCCTCCTCTGGTGGGAGTCTGTTGAGGTTCTCTTCTGATTGCTTTAGGTTTTTCTCCAAATAGGAAGCAAAGCCATCCATTGAGAGTGAGGATGGGGAAGGAGGAGGGAGAGATTGGAGGAGAGAGAGGGTACGGAAGTTAAAACAGCAAGAAGGAATGGACTGGGAAACTACAGGAAGGTTGTATGGCAGCCTTAAGGGCCCATCTGGTCACAAATTTAATGTGAGGCCAACCAAGAGGTTACTTTATTCATTAACACAGCAAAGGCCTAGAGCACATGGAGGGAAAAATTTAATCAGAGTTGCAGATTATCCCATGGGTGCAATAAAATAATACATGCAAAGGAGATATTTACAAGGGAGGTATTATACTGATTGAGCATGGAATTTAAACCTGGTATAAGCAGAGAAGAGAGGAAATCAGAACCAAAGGGGACAGTGGGAAGGTGGTAGGATCAATGGGTTGAAAATCTCAGTAGGATCAAAGTCTAGTGGAAGTTTGCTGGAAATATAGGAGGGGGTGGCCAGAGAGAGGGTTGTATGACAAATTCATTTCTGTAAGTCAAGAGTAAAGATGAATTCCTTTTATTGGAGTCCACTATTCATATTTTGGGATGAACCTTCTCTTTCGTGTCTGCTGAAGGGGGCAGTGTGTTGATGTGTAATGAATTAAGCCTTACTGGCTTGGAAATTGATTACAACCCGGTAACAGGTAGGATGAAATGTGTTAGAGACCTGGGACCTGGGACACCTCTGTGTAGACATCAGTTTTCTAGTTTGAAGAAAGGTGACTGGAAATCACTGTTTTACAACAGTCATGCTGTAGGTCAGCTTTGGCAGCTTTCAGAAAAGTCCCAACTTTTAGAGAAGGGTCACTATTAAACTCTAGTACAGCTTCTCACCCACCCTTGATCGCAGACAGTGACCATTGTCTTTCTTTGTTCTATACCTTCTGTACTTGCTGGCCTTTTGTTTTTTCTGTATCACATGAGTGACCAGGTTCTGTGACTGTTTTCTATCAGTAGCTGCAAATTTGTCATAAAACTGTTTCTTCTTGTTCTTACACCAGATGTGACCATCCTTTTCCAAAAAAAGAACTCTACCCACTTCTAGAAGAGAGGAATTCAAATGTACTCAACATAAAGAAATGATAAAAGTTTAAGGTGATGGGTATGTTAATAATCCTGAGTTGATCACTACCCAATGTACACGTGAATGAAAATATGACATTATACTTCATAAATGTGTACACATTATATATGCTAATCAAAAAAGAAAAAGAAAATTCTCCCCACTCTGGTTCTTTTGACGCTCTCTCTGAGTGTGCTAAGGGGTATGACTTAACATTTCCCAAAGTCTTGTTCACTTCCTGCTTTCCCTGAGTGAGCTCATTCAATTCCATATGTCTTCACTATCTTCTATGTGTCTGTACTTCTAGGTCTACTTCTTCTGAGCCCAGACCCATATTTCTTTTTTTTTTTTGTGGTACTGGGGATGGAACCCAGGGGCATTCTACCTCCGGGCTCCACCCCCAGTCCTATTTTTTATTCTTTATTTTGAAACAGGGTCTCACTAAGTTGCGGAGGACTTCACTAAGTAGCTGAGGCTGGCCACGAACCCGGATCCTCCTGTCCCCACCTCCCAAGTACTGGGATTACTTCCTGCTAGCATTTCTACCTGAACGTCCTCTTGGGCATGTCGCACATGAAACCAAATTCATCATTCTGTCCTTAAGACATGCCTTTTCCTTCTTATGTTTTTCAGCTTCCAATATTTGTATCCAACCAGTTGCCAAGCTAGAAACCTGGAGTGACCCTCAACCTCTGCTCTTTCCTTTTGCTCTATTTTCAGTTAATAACTCCTATTTCTAATACCTCAAATATGTGCTTTCTATTCTTCCTGTCACTGCATTAGTTTTGTCCATCACATCTTTTACACAACCTTCAGTCCTTCCAGTCCAGAATTCATATCTCTTTCCTTAAAGTGCAAATGTGTTCATCTCACATCCTTGATTAAATGGCTGGAATCATTTTTCATTTTCTGTGCAATGAAGTCCATACTCCTTAGCCACAATCCAAGCCCAGCATACATCATTCTATTTTAGCACACATGTTCCTCTCCCTCCCCAATTGTTAAATAATGTGTGCTTAATGCAGAAAATCTGGAAGGCAGAGAAGCAAAGAGAGATTAAAACAAAATTATTCATAATTCCACCACCCAGAGGTGATTAGTATTAACCTTTGGGTATATATATCCTTTCAGTCTTTTCTATATCCATAGACACATGTGCATGATTTTTATTTTGTAATAAACATTTCTCTAATTGGTCTATATATTTTAATAACTTAATTTTAATTTGTGTATAATCTTTCATATATGCAAGCACCTTGCTCTACATAGCCAATCACCATTTGTTGGATTTTTAGCTCAACTTTTCTTCTAATGTCATGCCCCATGTGGTGTCCATGGACCTTGGTCCTGTTCTCATCAAGAAGCAGCTCGTTGTTTTAGTAACATTATTGTCTCCATGCTCTTTGCTTCTCAGTGCCTTATTACACTTTGGCGGGAATGCTCCCTCTCCCTGAGTCTCCTTTGCTCCATGGAAAGCTCCTATTTATCTTTAAAGGCTTGGTTTAAATGCGTTGTCCTCTGCAAAGCTTCCGATTGCCCCAGGCTGGGTTAATCCTCCCCCTGTGCTCCTCTAATGCTGTGTACTCACCTCTGATCCAGCATTTAACACACTATTTTGGGCTGTTTGCCTTGCACAAGACTGTCTCACCCACAGAGCCTGGGGAGGGCAGGGACTTAGCTTTATTTATTTTCACTTTAGGCAATATGTCTAGTACATTTTGGTGCTCTGTCAAGTTTGTTGTCCTAATGAATGAATGATTTCAGTTTCCTTTACAGATATTGGAGATTTAATTACTTTACAGAAAAAGTGAGAATATGTGATGGTAGGGATTGGAGGGAAAGAAAATAATTACCAGCAATGAACGAATCAAGCAGATGTTCCTATTCAGAGAGTGAGAATAAGCCAAATGGTATTTTATGATCATTTCACCTGCCTGGTTGTAACTTATGAATTTATGTGTCCTTTTCTTATTAAGAGTTTCTGTGTTTGAATAAGGGAAAAATGGCAATTAAAAAAATACAAGTAAGCCGGGCATGGTGGTGCACGTTTGTAATACCAGTACTTGGGAGGCTGAGACCAGAGGATCTGGGTTTGCGGCCAACTCAGCTACTTAGTGAGGCCCTCCGCAGTTGTGAGACCCTGTTTCAAAATAAAGAATAAAAAAATAGGACTGGGGGTGTAGCTCAGAGGTAGAATGCCCCTGGGTTCAATCTTCAGTACTGCAAAAAAAAAAAAATACAAGTAGTATAAATTTACTAGAATCATGAGAAAGAAAATGTGGTTTTCCCTATCTCTTTCTTGAAGTGGTTACTATTGGTCTTCATGGTACAATATTAATATAACTCTTAGGCACTCTAACCAGTTAATTATAAGTCTATCTTAATAGTGAAGTGAATGTAATAAATATTGATTCCTATTCATTTTCTGTTTATAGCTTGTGAATAAGCTTTATGTTTTTCTTCATATATGATAAGTAATGTTTTTAAACAGTTATAAACAAGGACCATTGATATGTACTATTGAGAAGGTTTTTGCAATTTAGTTTTAAATTAGAACATAAAAAGGCTATGTTGATGCTGAATATCATTGTATATATTATTGATGTTAGATAATATAGTTTTTACAGTGTTTATTCTGGTGTGTATTTCACATTTAAAATATAAATTTATGATAAACCGGACATTTGTATTATAAGATACTACTACTACTAGGTAACACTTGGGTTTGTTTACATGAAGTTGCAGAAATACTTTCTTTGGAGGACTGGAATGTGGCTCAGTGGTAGGGCACTTGCTTAGCATGCACAAAGCCCCGGGTTTATCCCCAGCCCAGCACTGAAAAACAAAATTCTTCAGATAGATAGATTTTCTTTTGGTAGCCTGTCTAAAAGACCTGGCGTGGGACTGTGATGTCCAGTGCAAAGACTGCAAGCTTTGGCAATAGGAAGACTTAAGACTATACTTCTGCTGTGCTACTTTGTCAGCCTTTTAAACTTGCATAAGTAGCTTAGCCTCTCTGATCAACACTTTTGTTCCTGTAAAATAGCTTTTTTCACAGGTGGTTGGGAGGATTATGTAAGATAATATATATTGAGTGTCTGGCACCACGCCCTGTTCAATGAATGAAAGTTGTTATGATTATGGGGAGACCAGTAGAATTGGTTTCATGGTTTCAAAGATCCTGGTTCACTTTTTTTCTTGTAAGTAAAATGGTTTGCCGCTTTATATCCAATCTTGTATTTTGAATTGTTAAAAGTGATGTTACAGCAATGTTAGAGATAGTTTACAAACTGCCCAAGCCCACAGTAGTTTTTATTTTGGGATATTGCATTCCACTCTTTAACCCTTTCTGACTTAACTGGTTTGTAACCAAACAGGATAGTACTGCTTGGATTGCCACTAAGGGTAGTCATTTAAATAGACTGGAGGTCATTTGTCATGAGGCTGTTCCAAATAGGCTAATCTAAGAGAGAGGAGACAAATCTAGAACCAATGACTGCTAGGTTGGGCCTGATTTCTGGAGATTCAGGTACTCAGGCACCAAAGCGGGGAGAGGGGCTGGAGAGAGAGTAAGGGAGGGGAAGAGTGGAATCCCAGTGGAAGCGAGGTAGCATGGGGTGAAGACAGGATAAGAAGGGAGAAGGAGGTAGGATAGGTGGAGAAGAAGTGATGGCCGAGGGTTAATTTGGGAATGGTCTATTGGAAGTAGCATGGTTCCTTTCATATGTGGAATGTTAAAGGGACAGTTATTTGGGGGCTATTTATGTAGTAGCAAACATAAGAGACAGGCTGTTTTATGTTCTACTTAAAATGTATCATTATGTTATAAACACACTTACCTATTTCTAAATAGTCTTTGGAGTTATAGTTTTTAAAATTTTAATTACTTATAGACACAGAGAAATAAAAAGAAAAAGAAAAATAATTTTGTCACCTAACACAACTGCTGTTATTTTGGTTAATTTCTTTCCAACCTTCTTAATGCATATAGGACTTCATTTCTTGATTTATTAACAAATATAAACTATAGTGCAGCTAAAATTCTGATATACATACAATTTTGTGCCTTGCTTTTTTCCCACTTAACACTGCAGGGTAAGCATTTCTCATTTATTTTCATTTATCTGCCTTGTGGGCTGGGATTGAATTCTCCTTTCAGAGATCTTGGCTTATAGAATTTGGCAAGCTGGTTCTCAGTTATTTGAGGCTTAATAAAATGGAGAGTCCTGGAGTCTTAGTAATGGCCTGTCTGGTTTCTGGACACAGAATTGCACTTAAACTGGCTTAAGCAAAATGGAAACTATTGAAGGGGTATGGGGGAGTCTCTCATGGATTTTAAAGGGATGGATAAACTATATGAGCTGGAATCAGGTCCTAGAGTGTTGTAGGGGTAACAGGAAGCCCTCTTTCTTTTTTTTATGGTATATATTCTCCACTCTTGTCTTGCCGCAGGCTGACTTTCTCTGTTTCCTTGTCCAAATGGTCAAAAATAGTCACCGCCAGCAGTTCCAGTGTTTACATGTCCTCTATTCAAGAGAGCAGACAGATTGAGTGAGAATCTCTTACTGCTAAATCCAGATTCCTGGGGAAAGCAACTCCTTGGCCTAATTCATGTCACGTGCACACTCTGGATTTTATTGATTGTGGTGGTTTGAGGCCGGGTCAAGTTACCCGCTCATGGCTGCCAGTGGCTTTTTCCTGTAACCCAATAGATTATGGAGGGAGGGATAGATTCCAGAGAAAAGGAGAAGTTGGCTGGAAAGTCAACTTAATAGCTATTTGATTCACAGAGCTTAGCATAAGTGTTTTGTATCCAATCATAGGCTCCAATCAAGATCCAATCTGTTCTTTCTTCTGATCCAGATAGCCCTTAGAGTAAATCTAGAAAATATTTAATGAAGCGATAGATACTGTGTAATCCCACAAACTGAGACAATCCAGGTGTCTGTTTAGAGTGTAAGTCTCTAGGGAGATTTAAGAGCTCCTACCGGCACTGAAACGGGCTTACGAAGCCTTACTGAAGTGCCACTGGCCACAGTGAGTTTGGAGGACATACTTCCTTTTCTAGGTCAGAGAGGGCAACATACCAGTTCCTTCAGACTCCACATGACAGTAATCGGGGATGACATTTAACATTGTACATTTTAAGCAGGAATTGAAAATTACACTATTCTGCAGTCTGGGATTTGCTATATTTAGACCTGGGCTCATGCCAAGATGGCACCAGTGAGGTGTCAATAATGTTTTTATGGTTCTGAAAACCAGATATCCTGTTTGCCTTGCAAGAGCTCTGATTCCTAAGGGTATCAGAGTCTGCAGGTTTTTGCTGTTAATGCCTTCCTGAACTCCAAGTCATGTGCCTTTGGTATCTATCTTGTGCTTTGGTTCACACTCATGCTGAAGGCTGGGAAAGATCCAGACCAAGTGAGTTGGGAGCCATTTGGAGTACGATCTTCCTTGCTGGTGAAGAACCTGGTGGCAGGTTCTACACATCTGAAATGACATTAATATCCCCTGAGATTTTTTTA
The DNA here is from genome assembly GCA_004027185.1 of Glis glis. Lineage (NCBI taxonomy): Eukaryota > Metazoa > Chordata > Mammalia > Rodentia > Gliridae > Glis > Glis glis. Next base: position 14,291 of record PVJS01020365.1, read on the forward strand.
GAGCAATATACTTAGAGGCTGAGAACTTTTTGTTTCTCCTTAATTTTTAGCAACACTATGAGCACCGGAAGCTGTTGCTGCTTGTCTTGCTCTTGCTAACCCACATCCCCTCAGCAGCCATGGTGATCTTGTCAGAGCATTGGTTGCATCATGCCTTTCCTCTGTTTAACGTCTTCAGTGGCTTCTGTGGCTCTTGGGGAAAGTATAAACGCTGAGCCCAGCCCACGGGGCCCACCTGCCCGGGTTCTTCAGCTGGCCCACTCTTCTCTGCCCTCAGTATGCCTGGGCCATGCTGGCACATGCTCCAGGGCCTTTCCTTCCTCGGGGGGGGGGGGCGGATGGACACGCTCTTCCCTCTTCCTGGTGCTGTTTCCTGGCTGGCTCCTTGTCATCTGTCAGGTGTCACGTAACCTACTGTTGCCTCAGAGAGGCCTTTCCAGCTTTGCACCTCTGTCATCTCATTGACTTTTCTTCTACAGTACTTACTGCAGGCTGCCATTACAATTTAGGTTCATTTTTGTGACTGTTTAATGTCTTTCCTGCCCACTAGACTCTTAGCACCCTAAGGGTAGGGATGGATCTGTTTCGTTCAGCACTGTGAATAGTGCCTGTGTACTCTATAAATTATTGTTGAATGAATGAATGATTCAGACTTGTTAAAATTTTCAAGGGGAACTTTTTCAAATATATATATTTGAAAAAAATATATTTTTTCAAATATATATATATATATAATATATATATATATATATATATATATTTAAAAATATATATATATATATTTGTGGTACTGGGGATTGAACCCAGGGGCATTCTACCTCCAAGCTACATCACCAGACCTACATTTTGTTCTTTATTTTGAAACAGGGTCTCACTTAGTTGCGGAGGGCCTCACTAAGTAGCTGAGGCTGGCTGTGAACCCAGATCCTCTGGTCTCAGCCTCCCAAGTACTGGGATTACAAGCGTGAGCCACCATGCCCAGCTTCAAATATATTTTTTAATTTGGAATATTTTGAGATTTACAGAAAAACTGTAAAGATGATACAGAATTCTTGTATAACCCTCACTCAGTTTCCCCTGTTGTTAATGCTTTACATTACTGTGGTACATATGTCAAAACTGAGAAACAAACCTTGATACATTGCTATTAATTAAACTGCAGACTTGGATTTCTCCAGTTTTCCCATTAATATTCTCTTTCTGTTCCAGGGTTAAGCCCAGGGTACCCACTGCATTTGTTATGTCTCTCAAGTAGGCTTTTGATGCACTGAAAATGAAAAAAAATTGATTTTATAGGAACTTCTTCGCAGTTATTTTGAGGGTTCGATCAGATCACATTTGAAAGGGTTTTTTCTTGTGGTACTCGGGATTGAACCCAGGGTCATTCTACCTCTGAGCTATACCCCCAGCCTTATTTATTCTTTATTTTGAAACAGGGTCTCACTAAGTTGTGGATGGCCTCACTAAGTAGCTAAGGCTGGCTGTGAACCTGTGATCCTCCTGTCTCAGCCTCCCAAGTACTGGGATTACAAGTGTGTGCTACCATGCCCGGCTCACATTTGAAAGTTTAGTTTTCAAGGTAACATAGGATTAAATCTATGTTGAAATGACCTATGATAACCCTCAGTGGTGCAAGGGAAGGGGTACAAGGGAAGGGTAAGAAAGAAGTGAATCTATGGAATTACTGTCATAAACAATGTGTATATATGAGAATATACCAACATCATTCTCAGTGCTACATGTGGGGGGGAGGTGGGGAGGAGGCGGGGGGGAGGGACACCAAGAGCTGTGTGCATGTATGTTAACACCAAACTGATACTCATTGTGAAGTGAGACTACAATGCACCAATAAAAACATAAAAAAATAAAATAAAGGAATACTATTAAGCAAAAAAAAAAAAAAGAAATGACCTATGATGTGACACAGTTGTAACTTACCATCTTAGATACTGTTTTATAGTGTAGAATAGTTTTTTTAACATTTCTACTGTTTAACATTTTGGGGGACACAGAAGTCTTTGAGAACATAAGTAAAATTATGAACTACCCCTTCTTCTCTCCAAATGCATATATATGTGCATATGTATATACATATATGTAAAGTTTTTTATTCAGTTCATTTTATTATGCTGTAAATTTACTTCATGGGAACAGGCTATAAAAATGATATTTCCATTGAATTTCATCTGTTTTGTATTTTATGACAATGTGTACAAAATTTAATTGTAACACTTGGAAAAATGTAAATAATTCAAATTTGTTAACTAAAATAAAAATGAACTTGGTTTTGTTAGAAAACAAATTTTAGTGAGAAAGCTCTGGTGGTTTGGACTGAATAAAATTTTGCATTGGTCCTAGGCATGGAATATGCAGCTAAAATAAAAATGAACTTGGTTTTGTTAAAAAAAATTTAGTGAGAAAGCTCTGGTGGTTTAGACTGAATAAAATTTTGGATTGGTCCTAGGCATGGCAATATGCAGCTCATCTTTGACATCCAGTTGACTTCAATTTGATGAAGTCTTAACACCTTCTAAAAACTCTGGGTATGAGGTAGCAAGGTGAATTAGAAATCTCAGAGCTTATTTGTAGGAAGAAGGTGGACTTGTAGCAAGAAAACAGATTTCTTGAAGACCCTTCAGGTTGAATCAATGTCACATCACTTCATTTATGTTCAAGTCAATGAGATTATCTTTGAGGCAAGGTCTGTACCATCCACACCGTCTTTGCCAGCAAGGCAAGGATGATTAATCCACATTTCAATTTTAAGTCCATTCAAGCAGAATTAGTTTTCAAACACATTCTGCAGGATAGCGAGGTACCCTCATATTGTTTGTCTGTAGAGATGTTTTATGACACATTTTCATTCTGGGTTGTTATTTTCCCAAGGAGTTTCCAAAAGAACTTATGGTTTTCAGCTGAATTGTAGTGGTGACTGCAAAGCTTTGAATGAAAAAATGTATCGGGTTCGTACCTGTAAAATAAACAAAGCCACGAGTGAAGCTCTCCTTACTGAATTGTTCTCTGAGCAAGCTTCCCTTTTCTCTCAAAGGTGACATAAACGTCCTCTCACATGTCATTCAAAGATTTCAAGTCATAGTTTCTGTAAACACAACTTCCAGGTAGTCAAAGCAATTCCACATTCTGTTCACTTTCCTTGATAAAGAAAATTCTGGAGAAGGTAGATAATTTGGACCCTGGCTCTGATGGAGTTGACTTGCAAGGCAATAGAAAAAGTTTCTTATGGGATTATTGGCAATATTTTGGGTGCTACTAAGCACTGATGTTTAAGGCAGCCGGTTGCATTGATGTGCAAAGCTAGTTTTATCACCAAAGCAGCACAACCTACTTTTCTCCCCAAGTATAGTTTTGCTTGGCACTGCAACTTTTCATGTTTCCTACAAGGCTCACAGAATAGGCTTTCTTCTTCAATGACATTCATATACACATACAGAAAGTCGGGAGTTAGGAGCATCATGGGGTACCCAGTTGTTTGTTAAAGGGAAATAGCATAGCTACCAGCATCTCTAATATAGGTTTCAAAATTATGGCAAATGAACAGGTTTGGGGAAAGGATTTTATTCTATAAAAGCACTGCTTCCATTCTTATCATCTGCCCCAGACCACAAACCATTTTATCCTTTTCCAAGGCACACTGGTTCCCAGTGTTTCCTCAGGTGTGGGTTTGTTCCATTGCTTAGCAATCAGTTAGAGTTCTTTTGGCTGCAAGTATAGAAAACCTGACTTGAATTGACTCTAGCAATAGGGAAATTTGTTTTTTTCTATCAGGAAATTGCGTAGTGGAGTTTCTGATGTAATGGCTTATGCTATAATGAAGTATCAGGTTCTTTTTCTCTCCTGTTTCCCATTTCTTTATATGTGCTGTGCTTTGCAAAAGATTTTCCTGACTTTAAAACTCCTCTATTAAGTGTCTCACTCAAAGTTCATTAAACTTTTAATAGCTCTCTTTTGTTTTCTGAATATTTCTCTTAAAAATATGACATCCTGTTCTTGTTTTATGGATATTAATAAGTTTTTTTGAAGTTTCCTTCTCCTGGATGGGCTACTTCCTCCAAGCTGCTTTTTTAGAAAATGTCATTATAGATAGCCAACAATCTTGGATGTTTTGTGATTTTTGTTTATATCCTTATATTCTAGGGTACAGGATTCAAAAACAGTTTGGAATCTGTGAGAACAGTTGGGGTGGTTAAGAACTATGAAGAGTCTGGGATCTCACCCTACTTTCAAGCTAACAAGTTTGCATGCCACAGTTAGCATGAACTTCATATTCATGTTGTTCCTCTTGCTCCTCAAGTTCTACAGGAATAAAAGAGAGCAAACAAGGTTGATTCTCAATATGTCACATCTGACTAATCCTGAGCTTAGGAAATTTTAATAATTTATAATGGCCTATGAGCAAAACTACCAAGTCTTTGAGATGTTAGCAAACAAGTCTGCCTTCTGTTCTAGAGGCAAACTTTTTCTCTACCTTCCAAACCATACAGGCTCTTGAAAAGATAGCCCAGAGCAAAATCTACCTGTGTGAGCACAAGATGTGCAGAAAGCAACTGAGACCCATGGAGAATTGTCTCCCAATAGGTGGCTGTCTATTATGACTTCATTGTTAAACAACTGGACTTTTCCCTTGGAAATATTCACTGTCATTCTCTGAATATTTGTTCCTCTGTATCACAGAAGGCTTTTCTAATCTCCCTACTGACCACCAGCATTCTGAGAGCCAAGTAGGAAAGAAAGGCGAGTGTCTCCATGAGTAGTGTGCATAGATTCACTTAATTCTTCCACAGTTTTGGTGTGGTGCCCCAATCTTCAACTGTGACCAGTGTCCCTATAGACTTCTGCTTGAGTCTCTCCAGAGAATAAACTTAATTGTTTTTTCCACTTTTTTTCCCACTGTTGCTGTGACCAAAATACCTGATAAGCACAATTTAGAAGAGGAAAGATTTATTTGATTCATAGTTTCAGAGTTCAGCCCATGGTCAGCCAGCTTCAAGGTAGAAACATCATGATGGCAGTATGTGGCAGAGGAAAGCTGTTTACATCATGGAAAGCAGAAAAAGAGAAAGGAAGAGACCAGGGACAGATATAGTCCCCAAGGTTACACCCGCAGGGACCTATCTCCTCCAGCCACACCCTACCTGCCTACAATTACTACCCAGTAATCCCATTTTAATTATTAATGCATCAATAGATTTATCCACTGGTGAGATTAGAACCCCAGTTATTTCACCTCTGAATATTGTTGTATTGCTAACACTTGAGCTTTTCTGGGGGATGCCTCATATCCAAACCATAATACCTGTTTCCTTCACCACAGTGAAGGGAGGCATAGTCAAGAGCTGTACAGAGTGAGGGTGGGGATTAAGAAGACATCTGGTTACTTAGGCAGACTCACCCAAGACTTGCTTTAGCCTCAATGTCATCCTTCTTTTACTGGTGCCACAATTAAGAAGGGCTTGGTGTTATAGTTTGAATATGGAATGTCCCCTGGAAGAGCCCATATATTGGCAAAAATGTTCAGAGATGATATAATTGAATCAGGAGTGTTCTAATCTCCTCAGTGGGTAAATACATTGGTGAATTCATAGATTTATTTGGTGGTAGCATAGGCAGGTAGGGTGATTGGAGGAGGTAGGTTACTGGGGGTATGGCCTTGGGGATTATGTATGTCCCTTAGCTTCTGCCCTTGTTCACTGCTTCTTGCCACTATGCCCTGAGCTCCACAGATGTGATCCTGCCTAACATGGACTGAAACCTCTGAAACCCCCAGAACTGTGAACAAATAAATCTTCCTTCCTCTAAGTTGTGGTCATTAGGTATTTTGGGTCTTGGTATTGTGAATCCTAACTGAAACAGTTTGAAAATTCTTTGTTGTAAGTTGAACTAATTTCCACTTTTCTACCCTCAACCTAAATTTCAGTTTTCTCAGGCCTGATGAGTAATTTATTACTTTCTAGCATCTAAAATTTTATAATCATACTTTCTCCTGATCCTCTCATTGTCATGGATTTATGCCTTTAAATTTTTATTTATTGTAATTTTAGTGGAATTTTCTGACTGAGTAATTACAGATGTGTGCATTTAATCTGACATCTTTACCAGAAAGATTCATTGTACTTTCTATTTCTCTTCTTTGAAATCTTCCAACTTGAACTATATTTACTGTAAACCAAGATAAATGGCATAGTCATGGTGGCAGAGTACATTATCTTTATTTCTTCCCAGTGGGAAGCTATTTTAGATATCGCAACATGAGGGCAAATAGCATTATATCCTGATCTGAATGTTGTTTACACAGATGCATTTACTTTATGAAAATGTCATCAAGCTGTACACTTAATGTTTGTGCACTTTTTTGTATGCATGTTATATAGTAATAAAAATAACATTTAAAATTGCACCTCACACGACTATATATCATAGCATCCTGGTCCATTTCATCCTTGTTCATAATGAAACAATGAATTATACCTTAATTTGGCATAATAAAATATTTTTCAAATGTTCAAGGTAACAGAAGATAAAGAATTACTTTTGTGTATATTGACAGTTCAGTAATCCCCAAGTGCATCCCCTAGTCCTTTACTGGTATGAGACAAGTGGTTCTCAAATGCTTTGTGGCATATTAGACACACCTAGGAGTTAAAAAGAATCCCAGTGCCCAGGCTGCATCCCATTTAAATTAAAACAGATTCTATGGGACTGAGACCCAGGCATCAGTACTTTTCAAAGCTTCCCAGAAAGTCCAATGAGCAGCCAAAACCTAGGGAAGTGCTTTTCAAACTATTTGGTTCTTCAGCCAACCAGTTTGTGTTTTTAAATTTCCAACTCATCATTGGTCAAAAGTCTTCTAGGATCAATAGAAATGAATATTAGATAAAACAGTCATGCATAGAAATGTAGTAAGTGGTGTCCACTTACTACAAAGACTGCTCAGTGCTTACTTTCTTTTTTTAATTTATTTTTTATTGGTGTATATTTTCTTTTTTAGTTTGTTTTTTATTGGTGCATTGTAATCATACATCTTGATGAAGTTCAGGCTGATAGAGGCATACATGCAAACAGCACTCACTGAGCCCTCCCCCAGTTCATGCCTTATTCCCTCCTCCTCCCCTTCTTCCCGCGCTCACACAGTGATTGACTTTGATAAGTTTGTGTATGTACATCATGTCCATTGAGGTGTCTCCCTCTCCCCCCCATCTCCCTCAGTTAGGTCGCCTTCTTCAGTCATCTAAGGTTTAACCTCCTTCGTCTGGAGTCCCTCCTATGCCCAGTTTCTCCATAGCTTCTGCATATTAGGGAGAATATCTGACTTTTCACTTTGTGACTGACTAATCTCACTTAGCATAATGTTCTCCAGTTCCATCCATTTCCCTGAAAATGACATAATTTTGTTCTTCTTTATGGCTGAGTAAAATTCCATTGTGTACATATCCCATAGTTTTGCAATCCATTCATCTGTTGATGGACATCTTGGCTGGTTCCATAGTTTGGCAATTGTGAATTGTGCAGCTATAAACATAGATAGGCATGCATTACTCTGGTAGTTTGGTTTCAATTCTTTTGAGTAGAAACCCAGGAGTAGTATATCTGGGTCATATGGTAGGTTCATTCCCATTCTTCTGAGGATCCTCCACACTGTTTTCCAAAGTGGCTGCACTAATTTGCAATCCCACCAACAATGTACTATAGTTCCTACTTCTCCACATCCTCACCAGCATTTGTTGTTGTTTGTGTTTTTAATGATTGCCATTCTAATTGGGGTTAGGTGAAATCTCAGGGTAGTGTTGGTTTAAATCTCTCTGATTGCTAATGATGTTGAACATTTTTTCATACATTTATTTGCCATTTGTATTTCTTCTTTTGTGAAGTGTCTATTTAGTTCATTTGCCCATTTTTTGATTGTTTTTTTTTTGGCGGTGAGTTTCTTGAGTTCTCTCTATATTCTAGATATTAGTCCTCTATCAGAGGAGTAGCTGGCAAAAACCTTCTCCCATTCTGTCAGCTCTCTGTTGAGGTTCTTGATAGTTTCCTTTGCTGCACAGAAGCTCTTCAGTTTAATGCAGTCCCATGTATTGATCCTCATTTTAATTTCTTGTGCCTTTGGGGTCTTGTTGAGGAAGTTTTTACCCATGCCTATGTGTTGGAGTGTTGGTCCTATGCCTTCTTCAAGTAGCTGCAAGGTCTCTGGTCTAATTTCCAGGTCTTTGATCCATCTTGAATTGACGCTTGTGCAGGGTGAGAAAATGGGGTTTATTTCCATTTTCTGCACATGGAAAACCAGTTTTGCCAACACCATTTGTTGAAAAGGCTATCTTTTTCCAGTGTTTGTTTTTAGCCCCTTTGTAAAAAATCAATTGGCTGTAAGTGTGTGGATTTGTTTCTGAGTCTTCTATTCTGCTCCATTGGTCTGTGTGTCTGCTTTTGTGCCAATACCATGCTGTTTTTATCACTATGGATCTATAGTATAGTTTGAAGTCAGGTATTGTGATGCCTCCTGCATGGTGCTTGATGCTGAGAGCTCTTTTGGCTATTCTGGGTTTTTTGTTTCTCCAAATGAATTTAAGGATTGATTTTTCTATTTCTGTGAAGAATGACTTGGTATTTTAATGAATATTGCATTGAATTTGTAGATCACTTTTGGAAGAATGGCCGTTTTGATGGTATTTATTCTGCCTATCCAAGAGCATGGGAGGTCCTACCATCTTCTAAGATCTTCAATTTCTTTTTTCAATGTTTTATAATTTTCCTTGTAGAGGTCTTTTACCTCCTTGGTTAGGTTTATTCCTAAGTATTTTATTGTTTTGGAGGATATTGTGAGTAGAAATGTTTTCTGGATTTCTTTTTCAGTGGATTTATGGTTGGCATACAGAAAAGCTTCTGACTTCTTAAGATTGATTTTGTACCCAGACACTTTGCTGAATTAGTTTATCAGTTCTAAAAGCTTTTTGGTTGAGTTTGTTGGGTCTTCTAAGCATAATATCATGTCATTTGCAAATAGAGATAGTTTCAGTTCTTCTTTTCCTATTCGTACTTCTTTGATTTCCTTCTCTTGCCTTATTGCTCTGGCTAGAGTCTCAAGTGCTACATTGAAAAGGAGTAGTGATAGTGGACATCCTTGTTCCTGTTTTTAGGAGGAAACCTCTATATTTATCACAGACTGGTAATAGTTCATAGTTAGGACCAGTCTTCAGTAAACACTTTGAGTAGCACTGGCTAGGGAATAATCTCTCCCTTTCCTAGCACAAGCTGGGTATCCATATTCTCCCCTCTCTGTGGAAAGGATCTTTTTGGAGATGCAAGAGGTTTGGGACTGAGGGTGTAGTGGGTTCTCCCACCCACTCTCTGCAGCTCACCTGACACATTTCATCCCACTTCTGGGCTTTCAAAGCATGGGATGAAAAGTCATTGTTAATAACTCATGAGTTTTTTTGAGATTTTCCAAGTGTTGTTTCCCATCAACTATACTATTTAGGAAAAATTCTTAGCTACTAAATTATTAGCATGTGATTTCATGTATATTTGTAGTGGATCTAATCTGTAAGTTGTATGTACACATGAATTTCAGGGGAAAGCCACTGAAGACTCTTGGGAACAAAAATTAATTCTACTCTGAATGATTTTGCACCTAATGCTAGGATGCAATAAAAATGGTCCTGTGACTTGAGCTGGAATCTCCAAGGGACAACTGGAGTTTTATCTGAACCCTGTGGGGGCTGCCTGTTGTTTTTGTGGAACTCAATGAGAGGAAGTGGGCTATAGTAATCTGCTGCCCCTAGACACTTAGTCCAATATTCTGGCACCATGGAAATTTACCTTTGTGGAAGGACTCACATTAAGTTTATGAAGCATGGAGTGGAGAGAGCAGATTGGAATTGATGGGACCTCCACCTAGGGAGGTGCTCAGAATGACTCCGATGAGTGTTCTGATTTGGACGTGTTACCCCTTCTCTTTGGGGCTTATTCTGATAATGATGTCATTAGCGTCTAGTTGAAGCAGGTTATCTGGTTACCTTGGTCTGAGACATCTCTGTCTCTCTTTTCTGAATACTGGCTTACCTCTTTCAGAGAGAATGACACATGTATGCCTATTACGGAACAGAAGGTTGCTCCAGGTGTTGCTAATTCTACTCTGTCCCTTGTGCCTTCGTTAGTAAAGCTGTCTTCAATGGCCTTATTACTCCCTTTGACTCCTGTTACATTCTGATTATATTTTCATGGGAGCATGAGATTTTATGCTTTCTTAGTGAGACTTAGGTCTGTCTCCCAGGAAGGAAGAATAGAAAAGGAAAGAAAAGGATGAGTTCTGTGACTTCGAACTTAGCTACCTCTCCCAATCTGGTTTGGTTACTTGATAAAGGATGGAAAATGGAGGCAAAGTAGGTAACATCTTTGTTTCAGATTCTATCTTCTTTAAGGTTTTACACTCTAAGTAAGGCTGGTGCATATAAAACCACAACACACATAGCATCTGGCACAGAAAGCTTCTTAGGGAATAAAATCAGGAATGGAAATCTCAACTTATGCTGTAATATAACAAGGAGTTGATTTCCTGTGTCTTTTAATAGGAAATTAAACCCAAATAGATACTATAGACTGTCATATTGGGATTGTAACCAATGTAAGGCAAACTGTTTGCAGAATAATCTTTGAGAACTGAATAAAGAGTAAATGTTTATGAGACCTAGAACAATGTGATGAAATAAATTGCAAAAATCTTACCTTGTTGTAGCACATAGAGGATTTAGGATGAGAATTCTGAATAATGCAACAGCCACTATCTGACAGTTGTGTGCATTTTATACTTTATGAGACAGTAGCATATATGATTTCATTACAACTCACAGCCACTCTGTGAAGTCGGTGTTCTTATCGCTCTGTTACTGAGGCTCAGAGAGGGTGCCTTGCCTGAGGTCACCACTACCAGGTATCAGGGCTAGAATTTGAACCCAGAGCTGTCTGCTTCCCAAACCAATGCTCTGCATGAGAGTAACAAGAAACCAAAATGGTAAAACTCAGACCCTCCCTTCCATGGCTCAAGTCCTCCTCTTCCTGAAGTCCTGGAGGAAGATTATACACTTCCATTTTGTTTTTTAGCACAGTACCCTTAGTTTGCAATGCCCAGCTCTGTTAGCACTTTCCTCAGGACCTAAGTGGTGCCTCTCCCTCTACTGACGTATGAGTTTTACCTCAACTGGGTGCTGTGCCTGAAGACTCCTTTTGGAAAGAAGAGGATAAATTGAACAAGATGCTGTGTGTGTGTGTGTGTGTGTGTGTGTGTGTGTGTGTGTGTGTGAGAGAGAGAGAGAGAGAGAGAGAGAGAGAGAGAGAGAATAGTTGAAGGAAAGAGACAGAGAAAGAGAGAGAATAGATGGAAGAGACTGGAGAGAGAGAGAGACAGAGAGAGAGAGAGAGAGAGAGAGAGGGCTCTATTAGTAGCAAGCTCCAGTTGGTGTCTAGAATCTCACGCTTTTCTAGGGAAGGAGGGCAGTGGAGAGACAGGATGAGAGCTGCCCCCTCTTGACCCCTACCCGATTCTCCCCGAGGTACCTAGGTATCTCTAGGGGCTGTCCTTCTGATCACACCAAGGAAACCTTGCTTCCAGATGGTAGCTTTTCCTGTTGGGAAGGAGTCTCTCCTTTCTGCATCCACAAGTTAAAAATAAACAAACCTATTAAGGGGACAGAAGAGAGGAAGTCATCTCTTCCTGTGGCCAAGTATAGCTACTTGTATTTTTCAGTCATCTGTGCCTGGCACAGTACAATGGAATAGACTTTGTGGAATTATGATCAGACATCAGTCTTAGCTGTCCATGCTTCCTCTAATATCTAATGAAATTCTTCTAGTTATGATTCAAATCACTGAAATGCTGATGTCTTCTTCACAAAAAGGAGTCCAGTGTTCTTTTTTTATGTTGACCCTTTGTGTCCTATAGCCTGGCTTTTCGTTATTCACTTTTCTGAGACTTTTGCAGGCTTGATCCAGATCTCCCTCGGTGGCCTTGGGGATGCACGTATGCTTGTAGGGATGCCTTATTCCAGCTGGGGTCTGGGCATCCTTGGCTTTGCCTCCATTACAAGTAAACCATTCTTGTCTCTGACATTTCTGGGTGAATGTCTTCAGCTGGGCATTTCCACATTTATCAAATGTGGCATTACTAAATCAGTGGGGTTTAAAACATATTAAATAACTTGTATTTATGCTTAATGGGTAACCATTTACTTTCAAAGATGAATTATCTCTACCTATTCCCATCTTCAATCAAATTTGAACACAAAGTCTCTATTAGATGGAAACCAAACACAAAAACTGAATTTAAAAGAAGATACCAGAAGGTTATAACATCCCACAGAGCGTTTGAAATTGTTTTGGGGTTTTGAGTATACTGCGGGAATATCATATTCTCATTCTATGGGAAATCTGAATAATAAAAAGTGAAAATTCAGTTTAAAATTTTTTTGGTAATAAAATTAAGACAACTATTCTGAATACATTAGGAAAAAGCCCAAATGGGAATAAGCCTTGCTTCAAAACCTTTCTACTCTAGCCTTTTATGTCTCTCTTTTGGTGGCTCTGTTTTGTTGGTAGTTTAAGTGAGATTTTTTTGTTTTTGTTTTTGTTTTCAATCTCCTAATATTCAGACATTTCCAACTTGTTGAGCTGATTCAGGGGAGAGGGAAATCTGGCTCTGCCCTATGTATGCCTGGCCAAGTAGAAATAACAAGTCCCTTCTCTAGTGCCCCTAGGACTAACCCTTTCTGACACCATCCAAATGAAATTGTCAGTGGAGGTCACATTACCCTCCACCCACCTGCCCAGGAGAGATGGCTCTGGAATGGCAATACTCAGGGTTCTGAGAGGAAACAGATATACATTCAAAGTGGACAATTAGAGAGGGGATGAGCAGGCTGTAGGGAAGCCAGAAGCATTAGAAGTGGTGGGCTAGTAGTGGTGGACTGTGAGAATGCAAGGGACGGAAGCAATTCCCAAATCACGGGGCAAGAGAGATGGCTGTGTGCAGAGGGCTGCCTGACAGCCCCTGTGTTGAGTGGACAGGGTCAACAGCTTGCTATGACCTGTAGGGAGGGAGCTGGGGTGCAGATATCTCAGTATCATTCTCCTCTCCCTCTCCCATCTCCGGCAGGTGAGTGGTCTCCATTGGCCAAACATCAAGGAAGCCAAAGAGCAAGTTGGAGGCCCCATAGCTCCAGCTTCTGGGGTTCAGAGAAAGATGAAGATTGGGGAGTGGATCTGGAGAGGCAACTAGAATGTCTCCAGCATTCCAATAGGGGATATCTCCTTTTCAGTTTAGTTTTTTTGATTCTGTCCCATTTCAGAATGCCCTTTTACAGGAGAAGTGAAAATTCTCATTTAATCATTAGGGCATTACGGAATGATGTATAAGGTGATGTGTGAAAATGTGAAAGTAAAAAAGTATTTTGTATTTCTTAATAGCCTAAGACATCAGCCATGTTGTTTTTATTTATTACTCTTTCTTAGCTTGTTTATTTTTCGACCCTTTCTCATACTCTCAGCACAAACAGCAGCACATGCAAGAGCGAGAGAAAAAGAGAGAGAGAGGGAGAGAGAGAGAGAGAGAGAGAGAGAGAGAGAGAGAGAGAAAGAGAAATAGAATTACCTATTGTGAAGAACTTGCTGGAACCAAAAAATAGATCATTGTTACCTCCAAAATCTGATGGGGCACTGCAATAACTTAGTGTTCCAAAGATCTTTGTTTAATTTCCAAAATCGCAATGCCTGACATTCAGCAGACAGAAAATTCTAAGTATTTGGCTGAACGTTTATTCTAACTTTTCATCCTTTATTGGGGGGGGGTGAGTACACTCATATACAAAGCTCTCAGGATAACAGCAGACATTTTGTGCAATGTGGTCACTGTGGAACAATCTTCTTGGGTTCTAGTTCCTGTGGATTTCTAATCTCTATCACTGGATTCAGGCGTTTGAAACTCGCCATAGATTTGCACTTTGCCGTGGTCTCTGGCACCAGTTCTCTACATTTAAAGGACTGAGATTTGGTAAAACTGAGAAGCAGTAAATCCGGGGCTCTAGGTTCAGTACCATGTGAGTCTGTCAAAGAGCTGGTGCTGATCTCATGCTCAGATCAAGTACATGGTCTTGCTTGTTTCCATTTGACTAAGCCCCCCCCCTTCTGCATTCCAATGTTGGTGAGTGGATCTGAGTTTCTAAGGTAACATTGGATGTCCATGTGCTCACTGCCTGAAGTGTTCTGGCTGGTGTCCAGGTATTGGCTATGCCCTCCACAGCTTAGTCAATCATGGCTTATAAGTCAGGCGTGGTGGCACACCCTTGTAATCCCAGTACTTGGGAGGCTGAGGCAGGAGGATCGCAGGTTCGCAGCCAGCTTCAGCTACCTAGCGAGACCCTGTTTCAAAATAAAATAAAATAAAATAAAATAAAATAAAATAAAATAAAATAAAATAAAATAAAGCTGGGAATATAGCTCAGAGGTAGAATGTCCCTGGGTTCAATTCCTAGTGCTACAAAAAGAAAAATCGTGGTCTATGTACTGCTGTTAATTGATAATATGGCTTCTCATATGTTTTTGAAGCTTAGTAATAAATAAGATTGCTAGACCATAGATGAGCTCTAATGGGACAAGGAGCTTCTTTCTCTTGTTTACTAAACTACCCTGAGTATCTGAAAGAGTTAGCCCTTGTTTTTAAAAACTTAAATGAAAAAGGAATAAATGGAGTTGTCAATTAGACGAGAGATTCTTAATCTAAGGTTATATGTATGGGTTGCCGTGCATTTTTCTGAGAGGTGTCATAAGGTTCTTTAGATTCTCAGCGGTACCCATGGCCCTCAAAAGAGTAATAACCACAGGCAAGAAAAGACAATCTATGGGGGGAGCGGGGGGGGACTGAAGGGAAACACACATCGGATGCTGCACACACGTGTGTATTTATCATTCTCAACCTCACTATGATGTATAAGTACAATGCACCAATGAAAAATTTACATTTCAAAACAAACATAAATAAATCACCCAGAAAAAAAGAAGAAACCTATGATTTTCTCTTTTGAACACATTTATTCTTTTGTGATATTTTGGTGTTCTGTAGTAATAAATTGAAAAATATCCATTTTTCATTCACCAATGATACTTAGGTGGTCTTCAGTCATGAGTGTAGGGTTTCTGTTTTGGGATTGATGATGAGGTTATCTGATGGTTAACCTTCAGCTCCTTGAACTAAATGAAGATAAGAGGACTGAGATTTTTAGAGCCCAGACCCTTGAAAATCAGAAAGCTACTTCCTAGAAGCCTCATTCAGACATTTCCACAACTATAGCTTGTACTTTTTTCCCCTCTCCAGAAAACCTAATTCTCTGATAGCAAAATCTTTACCTTATTTAGTTGCTGGGTAACAAAGCTTGTTCATTCTATTTTCAGCCTATTTGGTATAGTCTCTGTGACAAATTTTATCTTTTAGAGTTCAAGAAAATCTACTGCTGGTTTGGAGTTCATGAGTATTGATTTATGCTGTGTGTGACTGAGAACACAATGCCTGCTGTATAGATGACATTCAATCATATATTTCATGAATTAATGGTTATCCTTAGTTTTAGGAGGCATTGTAGTGAGGTGGTGATAAAAAGCACTTATTTTGAATCAGTGAATTCTTGGGTTTGAATTCTGGTTTTTCTGTCTAGCTCTGTGACTTTGGAAATAGGAATATTAAATGTTTTTTTCCTCATTGGATTTTGTGAGAATACAAAATATGTGGTGCCTGGGCACAGAGTAGGCACTTAATAAAAGACAGCTATTAATGTTATTAGTGTTATCATTAGCATTGTTATTAGATTTCCTATCTGGAGTGCTTGTATGAGAATAGAATACAGTGTGCATGTGTGGATTTCATTTAGGTCTTAGACAATTTGGGGGGCATGTTTGGGTTATTGAGCATCTGTCAATGTCTGGGCTCTGGCTGTGTATCAGGATCCCCTGTGGAATACTTAAAAACTACTGATGCCTGGAGTGCACTTCATGTCTCTGGGGCTGGGGCCTGAGCATGTGCATTTTTCAAAAGCTCAACAGATGACTTTGATGTGCAGGCTGTGGCCATGGAGACCACATAAAATGCAATTAAAGGATAGGAAGTGAAGAGGGAATGAGGTTTTCTAATGTTTGATCTATTGAACCAAGTGGCATTCTACCTCTGAACTACATCCCCAGCCCCTTTTGTTTTTTATTTTGAAGCAGGATTTCACTAAGTTGCTGAGGCTGGCCTCAAACCCGCGATCCTCCTGTGTTAACCTTCCAAGTACTGGGATTATAGTCACGCAGCACCATGCCTGGCTATATTTGACCTATTTTGGTGCCAACTAGGAGTGCAGAAATGTTGGTGAATGATGATCCAGGGCTTCGGTATCCAGGGTTTGAATTCAGCTCATTCACTTATTCACTCTGTGCATGCTAGCTGTAAGTCAGCAGCCACATCTGTCTTTTAGATCTGGATATTCCTAGACTGACCTTAAACAAACTATTTAACCTCTCTAAGCCCCTGTGCCCTTCCCTGAGAACCAATTTAGATAACGCATGGGTACCTGTAGGGGAATGGGTGCTCAGTAAGTAATTGCTGCTTTTTTGCGTGTGTTCACATGACATCTCTCCAAAAATGATCCCTTCTGTTTTTCTAGCTCTTTTTTTCTCCTATTCCCACCCATGTTCTCTACTTCAGGCAGCTGGATTTATTTACTTGTATTCATGAACTTGTATTTTTTCTTTTTTCTTTTTACTTAGCAAACATTCTGTACATCTATCATCTGCGTAAAGTTTGCCCTGCCCCACACCATAAAAAATGATCGTTCTTTTAAAAACTAATTCTCATGGTCGCATTTATTTTGGCACCTGATTATATGCTACTTGTGTCTTCTTTTCCTATTGTGAGATTTAACTGTCAAATATTTTACTGTTTAACTTTCCTTGCTCATATATCTATATGGCTCCCCAGCTAGCCTGCATTTAAACAAACATTGAACCTTGAAGGCAGGAACAGTATTAAATTATATGTCACATAGTGAGAGCTCAATAAAGATGTGTTGATTTGGGAAAAAAATGTTTTGACTCAATTTTCGTTTGATCCCTTTCTTTTCCTTTATGAGTTTCTGATCAAAATGTTTATGTTGAAACATTTAGACATGTGAATTGCTAGCCTCTGATGAGAATATTGAGCGCATCAAATGTTTGGGGAACAAGCCACATTTTGGGGATTGACTTTAGGAAGAAGGAATTCTCCTTGCTCTTTCTTTGCCTGCCTGATGGTCTCCCCTTGCTCTCAAAGCTTTGCTCCTGCCCTCCCCACCTTCCTGGAACCTACCAGAGAGACTGGATTCTTCCTCCACCTGGAGTCGTAGACCCTTGGCCATGAAACATTGTTTTCTTCCCCTTTGTTCCCTTGTTTCTCCCACTGGCCTGTGTGTTGCTGAGGACAAAGATTTTTTTCTTAGTCATCTTGGTATCATTGGCAATAAGCATAGTACTTTACCCACAGAAATTACTGATTAACTACTGAGTCGGTATAAAAACACAGAGGCTCATATTCAAGTTGTGGAAATAGGATATGGAAAAGAAGATACCTATGAAATACAAGAGCATGTATGAAATTCTCCATGAGTGATACAAACAATAAACTGCATGGATTTGGAAAGTGTTTGAGAAAACTTAGGGAAGAAAGCTTGGAGAATGCAGAACTTTATGGCCAAGAGTAGAAGACTGAGGAGGGTATTCCAAAGAAAGGACATGAGCTACGTTAAGGAACAGGGTCAGTATATCAGTAAGGGTTCTGGATTGCATACAACAGAATCAATTCTAACGAGTTTAAGTCAAAAAAGGAATTTATTAAAGGATTTAGAGAGCTCACACACTCTCTGGACCAGAGAACCAGACTTAGATGTGAAGTTGCTTTCCCATACCCCAATACTAGAGAATCTGGAGATGTGACTTTTCTAGCTTTTATCTTGCGAAGGTGGGACAGATAATGAGCATAATAGTCAAAATGTAGGATAGTACTAAACAATGTTAGTTGTTCATAAGTGATTTTGCGCCTGGGCATGTTTGAGTGACAGCAATGAGAGCAGGTAACCTGAGGCAGAGGCCCCTGGAAGAGTTCCAGGAAGCAAAGTTGGAAAGATCAAGAGATGGATTCAGGAGATCCTTGAAGAGCACATCAAAGAATGAGAAGTGCCGGGCGTGGTGGCGCACGCTTGTAATCTCAGTACTTTGGGAGGCGGAGACTGGAGGATCCAGGTTCGCGGCCAGCCTCAGCTCTCTCTCTCTCTCTCTCTCTCTCTCTCTCCCTGTCTCTCTCTCTCTCTCTCTCTCTCT
>PVJS01020366.1:0-12694 GCA_004027185.1 Glis glis
CCCCCCGTTGCCCCCTTTCAGCATGGAAGTAATCAGAGATTATTTTGATGCCCTCATTCCCTTGCCTACGGGTGTATGCAAGTTAATAAAAGAGGGGGTATTGACCCGGTGCTAACTGCCAGTAAAAATGCAAAAGTAGCTGAAGCCCCTTTGTACAGCACTTGAGCAGAGAGATTACACACAGCCCTGCCTGCTACATCCTAGGGCTTCTCCCTCTCCTTTTCTCTGTGACCGGCCTTGGTATGTGGAGAATGCACTCCATATGCTGTTACAAAGTGGGCTGTCTGCACCTACATTTGGAAGACGAAGGTAGGAAAGCAGGCTGTTGGCCTGTTGGCAGAACAACTCGGATAAGGAAGACAACATAGGGCACAGTAAAAACCCCTATTTAAGATCTGAGGTTTTGGGCAGGCGATGGGGGGAGTGCTCCAGTCGGACACTACATCGTGTTCTTTTGGAGGCATGGTTCTGTTCTCTCTTTCCCTCGCTCTCTCTCTCTAAACTGAGCTAGGCGTGGGGGTGCACGCTTGTAATCCCAGTACTTGGGAGGCTGAGACCGGAGGATCCAGGTTCGTGGCCAGCCTCAGCTACTTAGTGAGGCCCTCCGCAACTTAGTGAGACCCTGTTTCAAAATAAAGAATAAATAATAGGGCTGGGGGTGTGGCTTGGAGGTAGAATGTCCCTGGGTTCAATCCCCAGTACCGAAAAAAAAAAAACCTGCTTAAGCATGGCAACTGGAGTTTTCCCTGGTTCTTTATTTCTTTATTAGTTGAGGAAAAGGACCCACAGCAACACCCAAACCATTACACCCTATCCTGCTACATCCCTTCCTCACTTCTGGCTGCTCCATGATGGGCTGGAGCCATGCATTCCCCAGAACCCACCATGCTGTTCCCTCAAAGAGCTTGTTCCTGGAAAAGTCTGTCCATCCTTCCAAATCCTGATTAGACTCCAGCTTTTCAGTGAAGACTTCTCCGTCGATTCTACTCCTCTCACCACCACCACCTGGCTAATTAGCTTCCTCTCTACGACTTTCCCTCTTGTACATACCTCTGTTATTGCACACTTAATACCGCATTGTGATCAGTGTTCCCGGGTTAACACAGGGCACAATCCAAGGCAGTCTTCAGAAAACAGCTGAAAATATATGCAGCCATAGGAGAATATAATAAAACAAAACAAAACAAAACAAAACAAAAAACTCTGGAGCCACCTTAGCATGGAGTCTATACACCTGGTAAAATGAATGACCTTCAGCAACTTAGAGAGACCCTGTTTCAAAATTAAAAAATAAAACGGGAAGCTGGGAGTGGTGGCACACGCTTATAATCCCAGTACTTGGGAGGCAGAGACTGGAGGATCTGGATTCACAGTCAGCCTCAGCTACTTAGTGATGCCCTCTGCAACTTAGTGAGACCCTGTCTCAAAATAAAGAATAAAAAATAGGGCTGGGGATATAGCTCAGAGGTAGAATGCCCCTGGGTTCAATTCCCAGTACCGCAAAAAAATAAATAAAAAAAATAAAATATGGCTGGGGCTGTAGCTCCGAGGTAGAATGTGCCTGTGTTCAATCTCCAGTACCACACACACACAAAAAGTATACATCTGTTTATAATGAACAGATATATGCTTATTTCCACTACTAAATAGAAAAGGATAAAAGCAGAGAACTGTGTGTGAGCCAAATAAATCTGGAAAAATTGAAAGTGTTCCACAACCAGAGGGACTGATCAGCTCTCGTGGTCACATGTGACAGTCAGGTGGAAAGGAGATGTAGACTGTAGCCAGAGCTGGTGCTCATGCTCCAAGACCCAGGCGAGGGCCCAGACACGCCAGCGTCGTCTAACGCCCCAGTGAGAAAGACCAGTGTGTGCACACGACCCTCCTCTCCCAGGAGAAGAGCCCACGAGACGCCCCATTAGTTATGAAAAGACACAAACGCTGCATGCACATGTTCTTACTAACACTAACACAGCAGGACAACATGGCACAGGCCATAACTACAGAGCCAGGGGGTCCATAGCTCCGGCCATGCGAACAGAGAGGAGTACATCATTTCGGGGAAAATAACAGATTGCAAAAAGAAAAATGCATGTGGAAGATACAAACACTGAAAGATTTATTGACGTAGCAGAAGTTTTCCCAGAAAAAGACAGCTCCTTGGGGGGAAAAACTTCAGACCCCCAACACATATGAATCCACTAAGAAGCCTGACTCCATAGCCTCCGCAGATCTGCGGGCTGAGATATTAGACAATGTGGGGGGAGGGTCTAACAAGATTTCGTTGACATTAAGAAAACATTAAAAGAAATATTTTTAGCAATCTTAAGAAAATATCTAGTCAAGTATGGTAGCCCATACCTGCAATCCCAGTACTTGGGAGGCTGAGACAGGAGGATCACAGGTTGGAAGCCAGCCTCAGCAACTTAATGAGGCCCTCAGCAACTTAGCTGGACCCTGTTTCCAAATAAAAAATAAAAATAGGGCTGGGGGTGTAGCTCAGAGGTAGAACGTCCCTGGGTTCAATCCCGAGTTAAAAAAAAAAAAAAACTGGGCATGGTGGTGCACGCTTGTAATCCCAGTACTTGGGAGGCTGAGACAGTAGGATAGCAGGTTTGCGGCCAGCCTCAGCTACTTAGTGAGGCCCTCGTCAACTTAGTGAGATGTTTCAAAGTAAAGAATAAAAAATAGGACTGGGGGTGTAGCTCGGAGGTAGAATGCCCCTGGGTTCAATCCTCAATACCGCAAAAATAAATACATACATACATACATACATAAATAAAATTTTTTAAAAAGATTAATAAACCAGGTATGGTGGTGCATGCCTGTAATCCCAGTACTAGGGAGATTGAGACAGGAGGTTCATGGGTTGGAGGACAGCCTTAGCAAGTAGTGAGACTCTCATCAACCTAGCAAGACCCTGTTTCAAAAATAAAAATAAAGCCGGGCGTGGTGGCGCACACTTGTAATCCCAGTACTTGGGAGGCAGAGACTGGAGGATCCGGGTTCATGGCCAGCCTCAGCTACTTAGTGAGGCCCTCTGCAACTTAGTGAGACCCGGTTTCAAAATAAAGTATAAAAAATAGAGCCAGGGGTGTAGCTCGGAGGTAGAACGCCCCTGGGTTCAATCCCCGGTACTGCAAAATAAAAAATAAAAGAATAAAAAATAAAAATAAGCCAGGCGAGGTGGCGCAAGCTTGTAATCCCAGTACTTGGGAGGCGGAAACCGGAGGATCCGGGTTCGCAGCCAGCCTCAGCTATTTAGTGAGGCCCTCCACAACTTCGTGAGACCCAGTTTCAAAATAAAGAACAAAAAATAGGGTTGGGTGTGTAGCTTGGAGGTAGAATGCCCCTGGGTTCAATCCCCAGTACCGCAAAAAAAAAAAAAAGTAAAAACCAATGAAGTAATGGTTTAAATCCATGGGGTTGGTGTTTTAAAATAGATTTAAGAAGCTGGGTGCAAGCTGGGAGTGGTGGCACATGCCTGTAATCCCAGTACTTGGGAGGCTTGAGACCCAAGTTTGACGCCAGCCTCAGCAACTTAGGGACACCGTCAGCAACTTAGTGAGACCCTGTTTCAAAAATAAAAAAAATTTAAAGGGGGAAGCAGCATGTGGGTCTGTGCTGTGGGGGGCTGGTCGCAGCTTGGCACCCCCATGTTCGTGCTGCCTCCTCCTACTCTGCAGCCGCCATCCCTCCCGGGTAGGGGCGCTGGTCTAGAGGCACCTGAGGGTCCTGATGGGAGGGCACTGGGGTTCCTGGAGGAGTTTAAGACGGGCTGTGGACTGGGAAGGAAGGGACGGGGCCCCAGGAAGCAGGCGGAGAGTAGATGACCCAAACCGGAGCCCAGGGCGCAATTTGGTAACTCAGAAGGGCCGCGCTTCCACATGGCTGAAGACTCAGGAGGTACAAATCTTAGGGCAAAGGCTAATGCTCCTTGATCGAGTGTTCTGTGGCAGGCAGTCCTGTGTTTAAGTGGATGCTCTGATCTAACTGTCACAACATTGGAGTCATTGGTGGATTTACTCCCATTTGCAGAGGAGGACACGGACACATTGAGAGGTAAGATCGTTTGCCCAAGGTCATGCGGCCAATCAGTGAGAGTCGCCAACTGCCTGACCTTCCTTAGTGCTTCCTCTCTTTTTATTTATTTATTTATCTATTTATTCATTCATTTATTCATTCATTCATTATTTATTCATTCATTTATTTATTATTTATTTATTTATTTATTTTGCGGTACTGGGATTGAACCCAGGGCATTCTACCTCTGAGCTACACCCCAGCCCTATGTTTTTATTCTTTATTTTGAAACCGGGTCTCACTGGTTTTCAGAATACTTTTACGTCCATTTGGATCTTCACTGCTCAGTTAAGCAGGTAAAAGGTTACTGTTTCCATTTTACAGAGGGCAAAGGGACTTGTCCAAAGTGATACAGCGAGTGAGTGAGTGGAACGGACTGGAATTCATGGCTTCTGACGGCTAGCTCAGACCAGTTCCTCTCTGTTACATCATGGGTGCGCCTTGGCCCCGTTAAAAAGCTGTTGTGGAGCCACGCAGACCTAAAGTCCAATGTAAGCATGGCCTTTTCATAGCTGTTTGGTTTCAGGCAAGTCACTCAACCTCTCTGATCCCTCTACTTTCATGATCCCATCTTCCTCCTAAATTCTGTTGGATCTTAATTCATGATTTTTGCATGTGGTCAATAAAAACAGCATGTGAACTGTCAACCATTAATAAATCTGCACATAAATAACTAGACATTCAAAGTGGCACAAGCCTACAATCCTGGTACTTGGGAGGCTGAGACAGGAGGATCACGGGTTCAAGGCCAGCCTCAGCAATTTAGTGAGGCCCTCTACATCTTAGTGAGACTCTGTTTCCATGTAAAAAATAAAATAGGGCTGGGGGTGTAGCTCAGAGGTAGAATGCCCCTGGGTTCAATCCCCAGTACCACAACAACAACAAAGGGGGGGGGGCTGCTGGGGTGGAACTAAGACGAAAGAATCTGGGAATGAGAACACGTGGGTCAAATCTTTGTTATAAGTTGTCCTCGGCCTGTGTGCTTGGCAAGTTACTGAAGCTCTCTGAACCTGGGTTTCATCATATTTAAAAATGGAGACAGCTGGGCGTTGTGGCGCACACTTGTAATCCCAATACTTGGGAGGCTGAGACAGGAAGATCTCAGGTTCGCGGGCAGCCTCAGCTACTTAGTGAGGCCCTCTACAATTCAATGAGACCCTGTTTCAAAATAAAGAATAAAAAATAGGGCTGGGGTGTAGCTCGAAGGTAGAATGCCCCTGGGTTCAATCCCTAGACCGCAAAAAAAAAAAAGTATATCAAGAAGGCATATCAATCTGGGCATGGTGGTGCACGACTGTATTCCCAGTACTTGGGAAGCCGAGACAGGAGGATCACAGATTTGAAGTCGGCCTCAGAAACTTAGCAAGACTCTGTTTCCAAATTAAAAAATAAAATAAAATAGGGCTGGGGGTGTAGCTCAGAAGTAGAATGCCTCTGAGTCCAATCCCAGCACCACAAACACAGACATCAGGGAATGGGAGTGTAGCTCAGTGGTAGAGCACTTGTCTAGCATGTGCAAGACGCTGAGTTTGATCCCAAGAACCGAGAGAGAGAGGGAGAGGGAGAGGGAGAGGGGAGGAGAGACACATGGGTCAATAAACCACAAGTTGTATTTTGTTTTGTTTTCTTTTGGTTTTGGTACTGGGAATTGACCCCAGGCACATTCTACCTCCAAGCTACACCCCCAGCCCTATTTTATTTTTATTTGGAAACAGGGTCTCGCTAGGTTGATGAGAGTCTCACTGCTTGCTGAGGCTGTCCTTCAACCTGCGATTCTCCTGTCTCAGGCTCCTGAGTACTGGGATTACAGGTGTGCGCCACCACACCCAGCCCCAAGTTGTATTTTGATCTTAGGCAATAAATCATCATGTCGGAGAAGCCATCACCCTGAGGACTGAGCTGCAGTGAGCTGGTAAGGCTCTCATAAGCACCCTTCACTTTCAGGAACACCCCCGAACAAGAAGGATGTAGTGTCTCTCCATGGGCTTGTCATTTATGTGTCCGGTGCAGGATCTGCCACAAAACAGGCCTCTGAATATGATTTCATTAGGAAATGTACCTTCATTAAACAGCTGAGTTCAGCTGTCTCCTGATGGATTCCCTCCTCTAGGAGAGCCCAGGAAGATGGACAGGCCGGTCTGTCCCTTAGGAAAACAGGAGAGTCCACTTCTCTTGACTGCTCAGGGGGGAATCTAGCCATGCACCTGAAGCCCAGCATATGATGCCTCCATTAGGTATTAAATTCAGCCTTGGCGCACGCATGCGTGCGCACACACATTTTTTTTAAAGGTTTGGGGTAGCTGGGCATGGTGCTGCACACCTGTAATCCCAGTACTCAGGAGGCTGAGCCAGGAGGATCGCAGATTCAAAACCAGCCTAAGATAATTTAGTGAGGCCCTCCAAACTTAGTGAGACTTAGTAAGACTAGTTAAAAATAAAAAGGGCTGAGGGTGTGGTTCAGAGGTAGAATGGCCTGGGTTCAATCCCCGGTGAAGAAGAAGGAGAGGCAGGCATGGTGGTGCATGCCTGTAATCCCAGTACTTGGGAGGCTGAGACAGGAGGATCCGGGTTCACGGCCAGCCTCAGCTACTTAGTGAGGTCCTCCACAACTTAGTGTGACCCTGTTTCAAAATAAAGAATAAAAAATAGGGCTGGGGGTGTAGCTCAGAGGTAGAATGCCCCTGGGTTCAATCCCCAGTACTGCAAAAAAAGAACAGCCTCAGCAATGTATCAAGACTCTCAGCAACCTTCTGAGACCCTGTCTCAAATCAAAAGATTTAAAAAAAAGGTGGGGCTAGGGGTGTAGCTCCGATGTAGAATACCCCTGGGTTCAATCCCTAGCACCACACAAACAAAAAAATTTGTTTCCAAGATCTGTTTAGAGGTATGTGTAATAAATTGAACATTAAATAAAATATGAATATTTAAGGATTGCTCTCCTCATGGACAAAAATAATCTCAACACTGAAAACTTTGTCCACAATTGAACATAAACTCTGCCAACAATAAGCATAGATAAATTCCTGGAAGGGTGTTCACTAAAATACTAGGCAATGATTAGCTCTAGAGAGTAGGGAAAGTTGGCTGGGTGTGGTGGCGCATGCTTGTAATCCCAGTGCTTGGGAGGCTGAGACAGGAGGATCCAGGTTCACGGCCAGCCTCAGCCACTTAGTGAAGCCCTCTGCAACTTAGTGAGACCCTGTTTCAAAATAAAAGAATAAAAAAATAGGGCTGGGGTGTAGCTCAAGGTAGAATGCCCCTGGGTTCAATCCCTAGTACCACCAAAAAAAAAAAAAAAAAAAAAAAAAAAAAAAAAAAGAGAGAGAGAGAGAGTAGGGAAAGGGTGGGGAAGGACTCTCATTTCTTACATACTTTGGAATTTTTTAAATGTTCTAAAGAAGCACAAAAGGTTTTTTTAACATCAAAATTTTAGTCTTGTATAAAATATAAGGCTATAAATGTAATCATACAGGCATTAACAAGCCGGGCATGGTGGTGCACGCTTGTAATCCTAGTACTTGGGAGGCTGAGACAGGAGGATTGCAGGTTTGAGGCCAGCCTCGGCTACTTAGTGAGGCCCTCTGCAATTTAGTGAAACTCTGTTTCAGAATAAGAATAAAAAATAGGGCTGGGGGTGGAGCTCGGAGGTAGAATGCCCCTGGGTTCAATCCCCAGTACTGCAAAAAAAAAAAAAAATACAGGAATTAACTATAATCAAGTGTGGCTATAAGGGAAGTCCTGAAACTGAAGTTCAAATTTCCTCTTATAAATAAAATTTAGCCAGGCATGGTGGCGCACACTTGTAATTGCAGTACTTGGGAGGCTGAGACCGGAGGATCGCAGGTTCGAGACCAGCCTCAGCAACTTAGTGAGACCCTGTTCAAAATAAAAAATAGAAAGGTTTGGGGGTGTAACTCAGAGGCACAATGCCCCTGGGTTCAATCCCCAATATCACAAAAATAAAATATAAAAATAAACAAATAAATAAATAAATAAAATTTACAGCTGGGCGTGGTGGTGCATGCCTGTAATCCCAGTACTTGGGAGACTGAGACTGGAGGATTACAGGTTCAAGGCCAGTCTCAGCAACTTAGTGAGACCCTGTTCAAAATAAAAAATAAAAAGGTTTGGGGGTGTAGCTCAGAGGGAAAATGCCAGGGCCAAAGGCGAAGCCAAAGTTTCTTCAGCTGTTTGACAAAGTCACAGCAGAAGGAGGCTTATCACAGAGCAGACATCCTCTAATGGCGACTAGCCAGTTGGTGGCCTTACTATTAATGTTAATAATTGTGGGATTGGAGATGTTGGGGCCAAAGTCGAAGCCAAACTTTCTTCGGCTCTTTGACAAAGTCACAGCAGAAGGAGGCTTGTCGCAGAGCAGACATCCTCTAATGGCGGCCTAGCCTGTTGGTGACCTTACTATTAATGTTAATAATTGTGGGATTGGTGACGGGGATTGTAGGACTTATGCCAAGAACTCAATTTAAGCAGAATGACTCTAATTCAGGCGACATGCAGGAAAACTGTTGTTCCCAGTATAGAAATAATTTATAGGAAAAGGGAGTTAAACCAGATAATGAGTACTGCCCGCCAATCTGTAAAATATTAGCTAGTGCTCAGAACAAGGAAGAACATAAACAAAGACCTACTGTACCAACAATTATGGCTTCTGGCAGGCCTGCCTACTGGATAGGTAGGAGGCTCTGGTTTCACCCTTGAGGAAAACAAGCAAGCCTGTGACTTTCAGCCAGTGACTGATCCTCCTCTAAGTTACACAGGTGCTTACCTTCAAGGTAAATGGTGGCAAAAGGGTCCGAGCTAGAGACACAAACTTTATGATAAGGCTTGCTAGAAGCCCTACATTTTGTGCTTATTCCACTTCATCTAAGATTAACCAATTACAGGCATTGCTCACTTATTATAAATGGTGGATAGATAATACCAGAAACAGAGAAAGAAAAGAGTTCCTTAAAAAGAATATGAAAGGTCATCAGAAAGAAACAGAAAAACTTAAAGCTCAACTAAAGAAAGAATAAAGTATAGAATATAAGCATAAATGGTATTAAAATATAATATAGTTTAAGTAATGGCATAAGGTCTAGTTAACCACATTACTCATAGCTTTTAATCTTTAGCATAAGTATAGTTATAGTTTACATAGGAAAGATATAAATAAAAATAGTTTAGTAGCAGACATAGTTAGCCACAATGACATTTATTTTTAGACAGTTGGCATAATATATGTAGCCACATAATATAAAAATATGTTAAGACTTATATAAAAGATACATAAAAGGCATTAGTCAAAAGCCTTTAATAGAGGTCATGTCTGTCACCTGATTACCACAGCATGATATTTCCGAGAACAATGCAAATGATTAAAGAGCTAAGTTGACATTGTGGGAAGAAATGCAAGTTTGCATGGAACCTGAGTAATTGGTGGGGAACATGTTGTGACCATCTGGACAATGGGTTGTTAATAACTGTGGGTAAATGACTGCACTGTAAAGAGTCCTATGATGTACTAAGTAAAAAATATTTTTCATGATGTACTAAGCAGAAAATTGTTAGCGTTAAGACTTCCTGATGTAAAAAAGGTATAAAAATAAAGTCTGATGCTCGCTGGGCAGAGACAGTGCCTGCAGCTTCACTGAACTGCTGAGCCTCCTGTCTCTCATACCCGTGCCAACTCCTCACCCACCGTCGAGTACCCTGACCCCGCTGGAGCAGGTCCCTGGCAGGAAAATGCCCCTGAGTTCAATCCCCAGTATCACAAAAAAAAAGAAATTCAGAAAAATAAAAATATCATAGATTAAATTTGTCATCGTCAGCTGTGACAAAAACCCTATAATTTTCCTACAGATTAAGTGATTGAGCCAGGCATAGTGACGCACGCTCGTAATCCCAGTACTTGGGAGGCTGAGACAGGAGGATCTCAGGTTTGCAGACAGTCTCAGCTACTTAGTGAAGCCCTCCATAACATAGTGAGACCCTGTTTCAAAATAAAGAATAAAAAATAGGGCTGGGGTTGTAGCTTGGAGGTAGAATGCCCCTGGGTTCAGTCCCCAGTACCAAAAATAAATAAATAAATAAATAAATAAATAAATAAATAAATATAAATAAAAGTGTGATTGAAGATTTGGGAAGATATGGAAGAGCCATATCTCAGCAACTTGGGTGTAACCTCAGTGAGGTTAGGTTTGAGGTACTTGTTACCTTGTGAGGTAAAACCCAGGCCACATCCTCCCTTTTTGACTAGGAATATCTATAATGGTTCTCCTGTGTCCATCCACCCTGTATGGTAGAAGGAAGGAGGTGACTTCCCCTTTGGTTTATCTGTCTTCAGGAGGAGAGGAATTGTACCTGTGGCCTGTACTTAAAAATACACTTGAGGAAATCTCATCTGCACCTGAAACAGACTTAATTGGTGAAATTCTGGGCTTCAAGCTGATTCTATAATCAGATTAAATTTTGGGGGGTGAGAAGAAGTGAGTATATTTTGCACATGAAAGAAACATAAATCATTGAGAATCAGAGGGCATACTGGTGGTAGCCACTCTTCAACATGGCCTCCATAATATCTATGGTATTATAGATATTGTTATTACATTCTTATAGATATTTCTTGTTTTTTTTTTTGTTGTTGTTGTTTTTAGTGGTACTGGGGATTGGACCCAGGGGCATTCTACCTCTGAGCCCATCCCCAGCCCTATTTTATTCTTCATTTTGAAATAGGGTCTTGCTAGGTTGCTGATAGTCTCACTACGTCGTTGAGGCTGGCTGTAAACCTGTGATCCTTCAGTCTCTGTCTCCCAAATACTGGGAAAACAGGCGTGAATCATCACACCCATCTTCTTATAGACATTTCAATAGTGTCCTCCCAAATTGTATGAGGGTTGGTGTCAATACAACAGGAATGATGGGGGTGACTTCCAAAGCTAGGTCTTAAAAGACATTGTGATTCTCTATCTATCTATCTATCTATCTATCTATCTATCTATCCTGATCTCTATCTATCTTCATACTCTGGGAGAAATGAGCTGCCATGTCATGAGGACATTCAAGAAACTCTGTGTAGAAGTCTACATAGCAAGGAATCAAGCCCTCCTGTCATGAACCAGCAAGGAACTGAGGCCTTGAGCCAATAGCCATGTATCAGCGCCATCTTAGAAGCAGATCCTCCAGCCCCCATCCAGCCTTCAGATGACTGCAGTCCCACCCAACATCTTTTCTCTTTTTTTTGTGGTACTGGAGATTGAAACCAGAGGCATTCTACCTCCGAGCTACACCTCCACCCCTATTTTTTATTCTTTATTTTTGAAACAGGATCTCACTAAGTTGCGGAGGGCCTTACTAAGTTACTGCAATCCTCTTGTCTCAGCCTCCCAGATACATACTAGGATTACAAGCGTGCGCCACCATGCCCGACTCTAATCATGTATTTTAGATTTTTGTTTCACAACACCCCACTCCTGGAATCAAATATGTTCTGTAACAAATCACTCCAAAACTTGGAGGTTTAAAATATTAACTATCATTTTATTATTGTCTCAAATGCTTTTGGGGGTTAGCTGGGCTAGGAGGTTCTCACTTGGAATCTCTTATGTGATTAGAGTTAGGTTGTGACTAGAAGTGGAGACCTCTTCCGTACTCACACATCTAGGGGTTGGCGGTGACTATCAGCTAGAACACCTACCTATCATCTTCCCGTGTGGCTTGGGCTTCCTTATATCATGGTGGCTCAGTTCTAAGAGAACAGGATGGGAGGGAGTGCATAGGATTTTTATGACCTAGTCTTTTTTTTTTTTTTGAGGAACCAGGGATTGAAACCAGGGGCGTTCTACCTCCGAGCCACACCCCTGGCCCTATTTTTTTTATCCTTTATTTTGAAACCGGGTCTCACGAAGTTGTGGAGGGCCTCACTAAGTAGCTGAGGGTGGCCGCGAACCCGAATCCTCCGGTCTCCGCCTCCCAAGTACTGGGATTACAAGCATGCACCACCATGCCCGGCTTTATGACCTAGTCTTGGAAGTCACACACTATCACTTCTGTGGTATGCTAAAGGTTGAGGTAGTAACAAGGGACCACTTAGAAGCAAGGGGATTGAAACTGTGCACCACTCAATCAGAGGAGCGTCAGTGACCCATCATAAGACTATGTGGTATGGGACATGTTGGGCAGCCAGGTCTGGAGTATACAGTCTGTCACAGTAAAGGTAAAGTTTTAATCACAGATGTCTTTCTTGCTTAATCAAAACTAAGAGGTGCCGGGCGTGGTGGTGCACGCTTGTTATCCCAGTACTTTGGGAGGTGGAGACCAGAGGATCCGGGTTTGCGGCGAGACTCAGCTCTCTCTCTCTCTCCTTAGTGAGGCCCTCCACAACTTCGTGAGACCCGATTTTAAAATAAAGTATAAAAAATAGGGCCGGGGGTGTAGCGCGGAGGTAGAACACCCTTTGGTTCAATCCCTGGTATCGCAAAAAAAAAAAAAAAAAACCACAAAAAAACAAAAACTAAGAGGTAGGTGTGCACCTAGCTTATTTGAAATCCACAGCAGATGCTGGGCATGGTGGTGCATGCTTGTAATCCCAGTACTTAGGAGGTGGAGCCCGGAG
>PVJS01020366.1:18644-32852 GCA_004027185.1 Glis glis
GTACCTAAAAAAAAAAAAAAAAAAAAAGAGGAAAGGCAACAAGTCCGAAGGGGTAAAGAAGGGGCAAAGGTAGGAGTGGCAAAATCTTAACCCCATAGAGACCCTCCCTGGTGGACGGTGAAGCCTTGTTCTCCCCCTCCGAGAAATGCCACTAAAATGAATTTGATTTTCTTTTCCTTGTACTTTGTAATTGGAAAAGCCAGCACCCTCCTTTCTCTGAGTCACCTCACCTAAAATGATTGTGAGCAACTTCTTCAGGCCCTATTCACTTCTTAAGAAAAGGAGCACATTCGTCATGAAGCTGGGAAAAAACTGTCCTAAACCTGAAGGGTGATGTCACCTCAGACCCAAGATGAATTAAGGCTGTTTCCCTTCCTCCCATACAAATTGGAACCCAAATGATGATCAAGGTAAGAAGTGTCTTGACCGGTTTCACCAGACTCTCCTAAGAGAGGTGAAGGCAAAGGTGAGTTAAACCCTGCAAAAAGCCGATGGAGGCACCTAGTGCCTTCCTCCAGCGTTTGCTGGAAGCCTACTGGCTGTATACTCCCATAGATCCAGAAGCCCCTAAAAATAAACAGGCACTCAATTTGGCCTTTGTAACCCAGTCGGTCCCTGACATTAGAAAGAAGTTACAGAAACTGAAGGTTTTAAGGGAGAGAATAAGATTGTCCCAAATGGGAAAAAAAGGAGAATTCAGAAGGCTAAAAGCAAGTCGTAGAAAGTTTGAGCATGTTGAAGAAATGTTTGTGTAGGGTAAAGTTTATGAAAGTAATACTGCATGTGTGATAAAGATGGCTATTCAAAAGGTTTAAAGTAAAATGCTATATTTGTGCTTAAAAAGAGAGGGGGGAACCTAGAAATGCTGCATTGCATTGCCAAGTTGGTTTTCCTTTTTCCTTGCGCTTTTTTGTTTTCCTTAAGTTTGCTGTCCAAGGTTGCCTAAAATGTAAACATCTGAAAGGAAAAACTAACTCTTTAGAGTCTAGGCCACTGTAAAATATGAATAGTTTTGTTTAAACTATGGCAGAAAGGAACCAGTATGTAGGGGTGAGAAAGAGATGTAAGAAGGTATATGAGTATGAGAAATTTTGATAAGAAAAGATAAAGGCAAAAGAAAAACAGATACGTTAGTCTAAGAAAGACTTTTATAGGCATTGATAAGGGTACCAGCCCTAACCCTCCCCGATCTTGAAAAACCATTCCAGTTGTATGTGGCTGAGAGACCCTGTCACGTCAGGATGGCCTAACTGCCTAAAGGCCATAGCTTTGGGTCAAGAGCTTCACCTAGTGGCCCCTCATGCTATGGAAACTGTTTTGAGATCACCCCAAGACCATTGGATCTTGAATGCTCGTCTAACTCACTATCAGACTCTGTTGCTAGACTCTCAGAAGGTCAAGTTTCTAGCCACTAGCTCTTTAAATCCTGCCACCCTACTGCCTGATGACAACGAACAGGAACCGATTCATGACTGTTTGGAAATCCTGAGTGCTTCTCAAGGAACCCAGCTGGACCTGAGAGATGTTCCCTGGAAAAATCCAGATGAGACACTGTTTACGGATGGTAGCAGCTTTATATTGGAAGGAATTCGCCGTGCGGAGTAGCAATGGTGACCTCCTCACAGGTACTATGGGCACAAGCTCCGGTGTCTGGAAATAGCCCTAAGGCCAGTGGGGGAAATGCTGGTCTTACATTTGTAAGAAATGTGATCCTGCAGCGCCATACCGGAGAAACCAGCACACTCAAAACAAGATTTACAAGCGAAAATAGACTGACTCGGGGCGGGGGGGGGGCAGACAATGTTGCCTAATGAGAGACTTTACCTCCCTAAAGAATGTGGAATATTTTATCAAAGGTCTCCGTCCTTTAATCCATGAAATAACTGTAAAATGCCCTGTTTGTATTTGTGTAAATGCTAACAGATGTGTTTCAGTTCAACCTAACCCTAGGTTATGAAGAACAAGCCCAGGAGACCACTGAGAGATTAACTTCACTGAGGTAAAACCAGGCTCCTACAGTTACAGGTATCTCCTAGCATTTATGGATACTTATTCTGGATGGGTACAAGTATTTCCAATGTAAAATGAGACAGTTCAGGTGACAGTAAAAAGCTCATAATGAAAATTTTACCTCAATTTGGCCTCCCCTATATGATAAGGACCGACAATGGCCCAGCCTTCACGGCTAAGGTTACTCAAAACCTCCCTACAATATTAGACTGGAAACTTCATTGTGCTTGTAGGCCTCAGAGTTCTGGACAGGTAGAAAGGATGAATAGAATCAGAGAAACTTTGACCAAATTAATCTGAGTCTGGCAAAAACGGGATATAGACCTTCTTTCCTCCACCCTCTTCTGGGCGCGGTGTACACCCCATGTAAAAGGAAGCATTCCTTATAAGATTATGTTCTAAATGTTTGTTTAAATCTTAATCCAGATTTAATCAGTTCCTTGCAGGCCCTACACTAAGCTTAGAGAAAATTACACTCTGCTATTGCGGCTGCTTGAACTGGACCTAACAGGTCCCAGTTAGAGACGCTCTATCCGTTCCAGCCCGGTGACCAGGTGTACATGAAAAAGCTGCCTGAGCATCCGCTTGAGCCTCGTTGGACTGGGCCCTAGATTGTTATCCTCGCTAAAAGAGGCCTGGATTCATTGAAAAGCCAGCTCCACCCAAAGATCAACCGACTGAGGCTAAATGGATTGTTCAGAAGACCAAATAGCCACCAAAGATAAGACTAAAAAGAACTTAAACATGGACATTAATAAGTTTAAAATTGTTTTTAAATTGTTAAATTGTTATAGAAAATAAGAATTGTGTTAATACTAATTGGAAATAATGTTCAGGCTAAAACATTACCTTCGCAGGTAATTTAGTCCCAGAAAAATAACTTCTGGGTGTCCCTAACAACTTCCTTCCAAATACCCCAGCCCCAACACCTCCCTTTCTCCCGACCCTTTTACCCCCGATGCGAGCCTTTACTAACACCTATCCCGTTACTTATTCCCCCACCGCAACCGCAGTTGAGTCCCGAACACCGGAATTAACAATCCCCCAGGCACCAGATACTCCTCTTATATAAGTGCTCATCTGCTTCTGTATATCAGCTTTTGCACATGGGGTAAAGATTTACCCCTAGGCACAAGAGAAGGGGGGAATGTAAAGGCACTTAAACAGTTAAAGCAAAATTGCTAGCAAGTCTGACTCAGGCCTCTGCTAAAATAACAGGATGTCCTTGGTAAAAACCCCCTGACTCAATATCTGTTGGGAAAACAAAACGTCCTTACTTGGGACCCTCCTGACTGAGGTCAAGATGGCCTTCTATAGATTAATGGTTATGGTGGTTACTATTACTGTAACAGTCAGGAAAGTTAGGGAAAACATCTTCCAATACAAGGACAGCGAATGTCTAACCAGTCTGTAATGATCCACTGTATCTATAACCAACCATTGTAAAGGTCAGAGAAACCCCACGTGGGACTGTCCAATTAGCAGAAGGAAACTGAGGCTCTTTGTTTAAAATATATAAAAAATGAAGCAAAAACGTGCTCGAGGTCCCCGTACTGAACTGCTGTGTCAGTTTATGTGGGGCACCCAAGCTTAAGCTTGAATAAACGGCTCTTCTGCGGTTGCAAACGACTTGGTGTCCTGGTGGTCTCTCAGGGACAAAGGGTCTGAGCATAACACTCCTTGTCGCAAAAAGTGTTGACAGACACCACAGGCCCCTTGCTTCACAGCAGCCAGCCCAAGAGGCCAGGGTACAGCTGCAGGTAGGGCTATGCCCCTGCAGTCTCCTCCACCCTGTGACTGTCCCAAGATGTGTGGAGCTCAAGTCAATCAAGTAGAACAAAAGACCAGGCAGGACGTGCTGCCCGTTCCCTAGGTCTTCCTCCAACTGATTATCCAGCCCCCATCCAACACCAACTGGAGAAATACGTTTTTTCTTTATTTTATACATTTACTGGTGCATTGTAATTATACATCATAGTGAGGTTCAACATGATACATAAATACATGCACACATCACATGGTCTAGTTCCCTGCACACCCCACCCTGCTCCCTCCTCCCTGGAGATAGACAGATATTGATTACAGTCACATAGGTGGATCAGGGGAGACATCACAGAGAAAAGGGTGACATTTTGAACCCCGTGTGTGTGTGTGTGTGTGTGTGTGTGTGTGTGGTACTGGGGATGGAACCAAGGGGTCTTCTACCTCCAGGCTACACCCCCAGCCCAATTTTGTTTATTATTTGGAGACAGGGTCTCACTAAATTGCTGAGAACCTCACTAAATTGCTGAGGCTGGCTTTGAACCTGTGATCCTCCTGTATCAGTCTCCCAAGTACTAGGATACCTGGCTCTTAACCCATTTCTTTTTTTTTTTTTTTTGCACGGTACCAGGGATTGAACCCAGGGGTGTTCTACTTCGGAGCTATACCCCCAGCCCTATTTTTTTATCCTTTATTTTGAAACCAGGTCTCACGAAGTTGCGGAGGGCCTCACTAATTAGTTGAGGCTGGCCACGAACCCGGATCCTCTGGTCTCAGTCTCCCAAGTACTGGGACTACAAGTGTGCGCCACCACGCCCGGCTCTCTTAACCCATTTCTAAACCACCAGAAAGAACCAGGAAATAATACCCTAAAAGGAGCCCTAGGGAGGGTCCCGTCCAGCCTTCTGAGGGGAACAAAGGGAGCAGTGTGCTGAGTGCAGTAAGGCCCAGGGTCACAAGGAATCGCTGTCCTGTCTTCTCACCCACCTCTCAGGGAAAGAAGTGGTTTTTGTGAGTTTTTTTTTTGTTTTGTTTTTGTATTTGTTGTTATTAGGGGTTGATCCCAGGGGCATTCTATCTCCAAGCTACACCCCCAGCCTTATTTTTCTTGGGGGGATACTGGGGATTGAACCCAGGGGCATTTTACCTCTGAGCCCTTTTAATTTTTTATTTTGAAACAGGGTCTTGCAGCCAGGCATGGTGGCACACTCCTGTAATCCTACTACTTGAGACAGGAGTGTCACAAGTTCGAAGCCAGCTTCAGCAACTTACTGAGATCCTGTTTCCAAATAAAAAATGAAATAGGGCTGGGGGTATAGCTCAGAGGTAAAGAGGCCCTGGATTCAATCCCCAGCACCACATAAAAAAAAAGAAAAAAAACAGGGTCTTGCTAGATTGCTGAGAGTCTCACCAAGCTGTTGAGGCTGTCCTCAAACCTTGGATCTTCCTGTCTCAACCTTCTAAGTACTGAGATTACAAGTGTGCACCACCACACCTGGCTATTTTATTTTTTACTTTGAAACAGGGTCTCACTTAAGTTGCCCAGGCTGACCTCAAACCTATGATCCTCAAGATTATGTCTAGCAATTTTATAGTAATAGAAAATATTTTTCTCAGGAAAGTATTTAACAGGGTAAGGGGGTATAGATTTTATTATTTTGGCAATCGACAAAATTCTTCTTAGGGAATTACTAAAGAAGGTATACTAAAACTGTAAAGAAGACAAGAAGAACTTTAAAATTCCTTGGAATTTTGGGGGAAGCTCAAGAAAATACAATCTTTTTTTTTCTTTTTTTGCAGTACCTGGGATTGAACGCAGGGGCGTTCTACCTCCGCGCTACGCCCCCGCCCCTATTTTTTTTATACTTTATTTTGAAACCGGGTCTCACGAAGTTGCGGAGGTACTCACTAAGTAGAGAGAGAGAGAGAGAGAGAAGGAGAGAGAGAGAGAGAGAGAGAGAGAGAGAGAGAGACAGGGAGGGAGGAAGGGAAGGAGAGAAAACGCGCGCGCATGCGCGAGCTGAGGCTGGCCGCGAACCCGGATCCTCAGGTCTCCGCCTCCCAAAGTACTGGGATTACAAGCGTGCGCCACCACGCCCGGCTCAAGAAAATACAATCTAAAATATAAAAGGCCAGCAGATTCCGGCAGACTTTTAGACACACATAGAGCCAAAAAATAGTAAGTAAAGGGATAATTTAGTAAGTACTTAGTTATAAGAGAGTTAGTGACATCTTTCCTCTGTAAGAGAAAGTAGTAGCCGGGCGTGGTGGTGCACACTTGTAATCCCAGTACTTGGGAGGCTGAGACCGAAGGATCCGGGTTTGCGGCCAGCCTCAGCTACTTAGTGAGGCCTCTGAAACTTTGTGAGACCCAGTTTCAAAATAAAGTATAAAAAATAGGGCCGGGGATTGTAGCTCAGAGGTAGAAAGCCCCTGGGTTCAATCCCTGGTACTGCAAAAAAAAAAAAAAAAAAAGAGAGAAAGTAGTTAGAAAACACCATTTTTTGTTTGAAATTCAGGAAAAATTTTTTTCTCAAAAGCCTTTGAAATCAAAAGAAAGTTTATTGTTCAGATAGAGGATGATAAATTGAGAGTTGAAGCTGATACTTAATGATTGGGTCTCTTGATAAACAGAGACAAAGAGGTTATAAAAAGAAAATGACCTGTATTTTATAATATATTTATTTATTTATTTGTACTGAGGATTGAACCCAGGGGTATTCTACCTCTGAACAATACCTCCAGCCCTATTTTATTTTTTTTATTTTAAATGGGGTCTTGCAAGCTGGGTATGGTGGTGCCGGTAATCCCAGTACTTGGGAGGCTGAGACAGGAGGATTGCAGGTTCGAGAGCAGCCTCAACAACTGAGACTCTCAGCAACCTAGTGAGACCCTGTTTCAAAATTTTAAAAAAAGGGCTTGGGTGCACCTCAGAGGTAGAATGCCCTTGGGGTCATTCCCCAGTAACAGCAACAACAACAAAAAAAGCCAATGGATAAAAAAACAACTTAACAACACATAAACTTCTTCTTTTAGGACTACATGAAGCCGGGCGTGGTGGCGCACACTTGTAATCCCAGTACTTGGGAGGCTGAGACCGGAGGATCCGGGTTCACGGCCAGCCTCAGCTACTTACTGAGACCCTCTGCAACTTAGTGAGACCCTGTTTCAAAATAAAGAATAAAAAATAGGGCTGGGGGTGTAGCTCGGGTTCAATCCCTGGTACCCTCCCCCCAAAAAAGGACTACATGAATATTGCTGGACCACCTTTAATAAAATATAAAGTTCTAGCCGGGCCAGGCGTGGTTGCACACATCCATAATCCCAATACTTGGGGGCTGAGACAGGAAGATCGCAGGTTGGAGGCCAGCACACGGTAACAGAGAGACCTTTCAAAATGACGAATAAAATAGGGGTAGGGGTGTATCTCTGAAGTAGAATGCCCCCGGGTTCAGCCTCCAGTACCAATAAATAAATAAATAGGGCTGGGGTATAGCTAGAAGTAGGATGCCCAAGGGAGGGAGGAAAAAGTTTTTCATCCAGAATCAAGGTAGGAAACCCCAAAATGGAGCGACAAGTCTGACATTCAGGGTCTGGTCTGGTCGGAAATGTATCCAGTGGATGCTGAGCGGAGTCCTTGGAAGGAAAGAAGTGACCATTTGCCACTTGATCGTCCTTCAGAATTCCTGAAGCTCTTGGACCGGCTTGAAGGGTCCACTGATTATGAAGAGCTTCTGATGCGCACTGGGATCCCCAGCTCCCCATTTCTCTAGAGTCCTTTGCAATCAATAATCACATTCGATGTTCAAAGGAAACGTTGTAAAAGTTCAGACGTCATTGGCTGCAAAGATGACAATGGCACCAGCTTTGGGGTAAGTACACCGTCTATCATCTTTCAAGAAAAGTCTAGGAAGTGATTATAAAAAAAAATGCAGCCAGGTATGGTGGCACACACCTGTCACCCAGTACTTGGGAGGCTGAGACAGGAGGATCGCAGGTTCGAGGTCAGCCTCAGGAAGTAGTGAGACTCTCATCAACCTAGAGAGACCCTGTTTCCAAATAAAAAAAAGTGAAAGATGAAGTAAGAGCCGGACTTCGTGGCGCACGCTTGTAATCCCAGTACTTGGGAAGCTGAGACCAGAGGATCCGAGTTCGCGGCCAGCCTCAGCTACTTAGTTAGGTCCTCTGCAACTTAGTGAGACCCTATTTCAAAATAAAGAATAAAAAATAGGGCTGGGGTGTAGCTCGGAGGTAGAAGGCCCCTGGGTTCAATTCCTAGTACCAAAAAAAAAAAAAAGAGAAGCTTGGACTATCCAAATCCATCTATAACACAATGAATGGAGCCAGGCGTGGTGGCGCACGCTTGTAATCCCAGTACTTGGGAGGCTGAGACCGGAGGATGCGGGTTCGCGGCCAGCCTCAGCTACTTAGTGAGGCCTTCCGCAACTTCGTGAGACCCAGTTTCAAAATAAAGTATAAAAAAATAGGGCCAGGGGTGTAGCTCAGAGGTAGAAGGCCCCTGGGTTCCATCCCCGGTACCGCAAGAAAAAAAAAAAAACCATGAATGTATGACCATGGAATTTTGGAAACACCTCAAATTCAGTATGAGGTAACTTGGGCCATGGACGAAGAAGGAGGAGGACAAGGAAGGGGAGGAAGAATGAAAGCAAAACACTTGTAAATGTCCTAACTAAAAACAGGGTGTGTTAGGAGAAAGAGGAAGCTGCAGAACAAGGCATACATATCAGGTCACACACTCATCAGGATGCCTGACAGAGGTCACGGCCTGCGACACCTGTGAGGACAGAGCGCCTTTGTGACTCTCCCTGTGGCAAAGCGCAGGGATGGGTTCCTCCAGCCTGCCTCAAACACAGAGCCCACAGCACGTAAAATAAAGAAGAAAGGTCAGCATCTGCCATTTTTCTACCTCAAGATGATACATCTAATCCACTCCACACGATGTCTGAGAAACCGGCCTTTGTAACCAGGATGAGGCACTACTTCTCAGTCCAAAGAGATTGCAGCCAGGCGTGGTGGTGCACGTCTGTAATACCAGTATTTGGGAGGCTGAAACAGAAAGATCACAGGTTTGAAGCCAGCCTCAGCAACTTAGCGATACTCTCAGCGACTTAGTGAAGCCCTGTTTCCAAATAAAAAATAAAATTGATCTGGGGGTTCAGAGGTAGAATGCCCCTGGGTTCAATTCCCAGTAACACACACACACACACACACACACACACAATAAATTGCAGACACTTCTTTTGTGTGTGGGGGGTGGTACTGGGGATGGAAACCACGGGCATTTTACCTCTGAGCTATGCCTCCAGCCCTATTTTTTATTCTTTTTTTATTTTGAAACAGGGTCTCAATAAGTTGCTGAGGCTGGCCATGAACCTGTGCTCCTCCTGTCTCAGCCTCCATAGTACTGGGAATACAAGCGTGTGCCACCATGACCAGCTAAATTGTAGACACTTCTAGCAAAAAAAAAAAAAAAGGATAAATGACTGAGGAAGGCATAGCAGGGTGGATGTACAGAAAAATGTACCAAGCGATGTATGCATGCATGTTTGTATTACTTGTGTGTGTGTGTGTGTGTGTGTGTGTGTGTGTGTACTGGGGAGTGAAGCCAGAGGTGTTCTATCTCTGAGCTACACCACCAGCCCAATTTTTTTTTTGTTTTCAAATAGGATCTCAAATAGGCTGAGACAGGAGGACCACAAATTCAAAACCAGCCTCAACCTTCCAAGTACTGGGATTATAGGCATGAGCTGCCACACCTGTCCTGTAAGAAAATTTTAAAAACACATAAACCCACAAGAACAACGACAGCAGGAGAGAGAACGATGCCGATGAGAGATTCAACAAATTTTATTGCCTGGAAGCAGTCAGGTGATAACTGCCTTAACCGACTTGAAAAGATGAAGATATTTCAAGAGAGGGGAGACCTGCAGGTATAACCTCTCCCTCAGTAAGCAATCCCTGACCCAGAGACCTTAAAAGGCTCAGAAATCGAACACACCCGGTAGCCCCAAACACTGGACACTGGGAAATTATCTGAAAATCCTTAAAGGTAGCAGTTACAACCCCACATCTCTTTCCCCAGTCTACCAGTCAGACAACTATCTCCACCTGACCCTGGCAAAAAATGAGAAGTTTTACTTTTTGGGGACACCAGGCATGGCTGAGAGCCAGGATGCAATTCTATGCTTGAAATTCTATGCTTGAAAGAACATACTGGAGCCTGGTGGCGCATACCTGTAATCCCGGTACTTGGGAGGCTGAGACACAAGGATCACAGGTTCACAGCCCGAGACCCGGAGCACGCGTGTATCCCAAGGGGCCCAGGCGACCCCCAGCACCAGCGCCTCGGAAACAGGGCACCTTCCGGCACTGTCACCCACGCCTCAGTGCCCACACCCAACACCGTGCCTCAAAGTGCTCCTCATTTGCCAACACCCGAGCTCTGGACCCTGCGTACCCCTCCACACACAATACCACTCCCCAGCCAACCAGACAAGAGGGATCCACAGCCTGCAGTGTACTCACCCAATTGGGACTACAGGAACTATCAAGAGGACTCATACACAGAAAGTAAGATGATGTGGAGGCAACAGAAACACAAAATGGGAAACACTGAAAATACAAGAACGAAGAACAGCGAGGAAACAAGAAACACCCGCAATGCATCAACAAGTGAGATCACTGACTCTGACCTGCAGGAAATGCAAGATGGAGAATTCCGAATTTTGATCTTCAGATTGATGAAAGGCCTCAAAGAAAGTGTAGAGGAGATGAAGGAGGAAGTTGAGGCTCTAAGGAAGAATCAGAAAGAAAGTCTGAACGAAATGAAGGAAATCAATAAACGAATTAAAGACTGCAAGAGAAACCAACTCTGGTAGGCTCGACCATATGGAAAACAGGATATCACTCCTGGAAGACAGCTCATTCAAAACTGAGAACACAGTCAATGATATACAGAAGATATTACAACAACACACCATGGACATTCAAGAAATACAGAACAATGCAAGACGTCCTAATCTAAGGACAAAAGGCATTGAAGAAGGGTTAGAAGCACAGACCAAGGGTATAAGAAACCTCTTCAAAGAAATAATTTCAGAGAATTTTCCGAACATAGAGAAAGATTTGGATATTCACATACAGGAGACGTATAGAACACTGTTAAGACAGGACCAAAGAAGGACCTCCCCTCGTGACGTAATAATTAAAATGACTAACATAGAGGCCAAAGAAAGAATCCTAAAAGCAGCAAGAACAAAAGAACGGGTGACATACAGGGGCAAAACAATAAAAATCACCCCAGACTTCTCAACCCAAGTCAGGAATGCCAGGAAGGATTGCTACGAAGTATTCCAGACCCTGGAAGAAAACAACTTCCAACCAAGACTGAAATATCCAGCAAAGCTATCATTTAAAATTGATGGAGAAATAAAAATGTTCCATGATAAACAAACATTTAAAGAATTCATGAGGAACAAGCAAACACTAGAGAAAATCCTAAAAGAAATAAACCACAAAGAAGGAAAAACAAGCAATTTTCAGAACCACAGGAGAGGTGAACTCCACCAGGTAGGCAACTAAACAAGGAGATGTGTCACTACAGCAAATAGAAAGCAAAACTCAAAATGATAGGGACAAAAATCATATGTCTATAATTACATTGAATGTCAAAGGACTCAACTCCCCAATTAAAAGGCACAGACTGGCAATGTGGATCAAAAAGCATAACCCAACCATATGCTGTCTACAAGAAACTCACCTTCTAGCCAAAGATACTCATACACTAAAGGTAAAAGGATGGAAAAAGATAAACCATTCAAATGGAGATCAAAAACAAGCAGGGGTAGCAACGCTTATATCAGACAAAACAGACTTTAAGCTAAAACACATCAGAAGAGACAAAGTGGGACACTTCTTACAAATAAAAGGAACAATTCAACAAGAAGATATAATAATAGTAAACATTTACGCCCCAAATGTGGGCACACCCACATTCATAAAACAAAGTCTTCAGGACATCAGGTCCCAAATAGACCCA
This sequence comes from Glis glis, assembly GCA_004027185.1. Classification (NCBI taxonomy): domain Eukaryota; kingdom Metazoa; phylum Chordata; class Mammalia; order Rodentia; family Gliridae; genus Glis; species Glis glis. Next base: position 30,475 of record PVJS01020366.1, read on the forward strand.
AACACAATAATATTGGGAGGCATCAACACACCACTCACGCCACTACATCGATCCTCCAGAAAAAAGATGAATAAAGATTGTTCAGACCTAAAGAAAACTATAGACCAAAAGGATCTAATAGACACATACAGATTATTTCAACCAACAACACCTGAATACACATTTTTCTCAACTGCCCACAGAACGTTCTCCAAAATAGACCACATACTGGGTCACAAAGCAAGCACCAGCAAATTCAAAAGATGTGATATAATTTCCTGCATCTTCTCAGATCACAATGGATTGAAACTGGAAATTAACAACAGGAAGACATAAAGTAATCAAATAAGTACATGGAGACTGAACCATACATTCCTGAATGAGGAATGGATCAGAAAAGAAATAAGGGGACAAATAAAAAATTCCTGGAATTAAATGAAAATAGAGTCACGACATATCAAAATCTGTAGAACACCCTGAAGGCGGTGTTAAGAGGAAAATTTATAGCACTGAGTACCCACATAAGAAAAACAGAAAACATCCAAATAAATAACCTAATGACACACCTCAAGAATCTTGAAAAACAGGAACGGTCTCAGCCAAAAGCCAGTAGAAGGCAGGAGATAACTAAAATCAGAGCAGAAATTAATGAAATAGAAAATAAAAAAACAATACAAAGAATGAACAAAACAAGAAGCTGGTTCTTTGAGAAGATTAACAAGGTTGACAAACTACTAGCTAACCTATCCAAAAGAAGGAGTGAATCAACTCAAATTAGCAAAATCAGAAATGAAAAGGGGGATATCACCACAGATATTGGAGAAATCCAGAGGATCATAAGAAGCTACTCTGTAAACTTATATTCCAATAAAATGGAAAACATGGAAGAGGTCGAAAGATTTCTAGACACATACAACCTACCTAAATTGAACCAAGAGGATACAGAAAAACTGAATTAACCGATAGCAAGCACAGAGATGGAAGCAGCAATAAAAATCTTCCATCAAAAAAAAGTCCAGGTCCAGATGGTTTTCCAGCCGAATTTTACAAAACCTTCACAGACGAACCAAAACCAATACTTCACAAGCTATTCCATGAAATTGAAAGAGATGGAATTCTTCCAAACTCTTTTTACGAGGCCAACATCACATTAATACCAAAGCCAAATAATGATACCTCAAGGAAAGAAAAGTACAGACCAATATCATTAATGAACATAGATGCAAAAATTCTAAATAAAATACTAGCCACGCACATTCAAAACCATATTGAGAAATCATACACCATGACCAAGTTGGTTTCATCCCAGGAAAGCAAGGGTGGTTCAACATACGCAAAACAATACGTGTTATCCACCACATAAACCGAACTAAAAACAAGAATCACATGATCATTTCAATAGATCCAGAAAAAGCATTTGACAAAATTCAACATCCATTCATGTTAAGAACTCTACAGAAAATCAGAATAGAAGGAACATTCGTCAACATCATTAAGTTAATATATTAGAAACCCAAAGCCAACAACATATTGAATGGGGAAAAATTGCCAGAATTCCCCTTAAAATCAGGAACAAGACAAGGATGCCCACTATCACCACTCCTTTTCAACATAGTCCTTGAAACTCTTGCCAGAGCAATAAGACAAGAGAAGGATATCAAAGGAATTCAATTAGGAAAAGAAGAACTAAAATTATCTTTATTTGCAGACGACATGATCCTATAACTAGAAGACCCAAAGAACTCAACCAAAAGTCTACTAGAGCTGATTAACAAATTCACAAAGTAGCAGGATACAAGATCAATGTAAAAAAATCAGTAGCTTTCATATATGCCAACCATGAATCCACTGAGACAGAAATCCAGAAAACAATTCCATTCACAATAACTTCAAAACCAATCAAATACCTAGGAATAAACTTAACCAAAGAGGTAAAAGACCTCTACAATGAAAACTATAGAACACTGAAGAAAGAAATTGAAGAAGATCTTAGAAGATGGAACGATCTCCCCTGCTCTTGGATAGGCAGAATAAATATTATCAAAATGGCCATCCTGCCAAAAATGATCTACAGAGTCAATGCAATCCCTATCAAAATACCAACATCATTTTTCTCAGAGCTAGAAAAATCAGTCATTCATTTCATATGGAGAAACAAAAGACCCAGAACAGCCAAAGAAATTCTCATCAATAAGAACCATGCAGGAGGCATCACAATTCCTGACTTCAAACTATACTACAGAGCTATAGTAATAAAATCAGCATGGTATTGGCACAAAAACAGACAAATAGACCAATGGATCAGAATAGAAGATACAGAAACAAGTCCACAAACTTATAGCCAATTGATTTTCGACAAAGGTGCCAAACACATACATTGGAGAAAGGACAGTCTTTTC
>PVJS01020367.1:0-32674 GCA_004027185.1 Glis glis
ACCCTCTATTTTATTTTTTAATTTAAAACAGGGTCTTAGCCGGGTGTGGTGGCGCACGCTTGTAATCCCAGTACTTGGGAGACTGAGACAGGAGGATCCAGGTTTGCAGCCAGCCTCAGCTACTTAGTGAGGCCCTCCGCAACTTAGTGAGACCCTGTTTCAAAATAAAGAATAAAAAATAGGGCTGGGGGTGTAACTTGGAGGTAGAACGCCCCTGGGTTCAATCCCCAATACCGCAATAAATAAATAAATAAATAAATAAATAAATAAATAAAAATAAAACAGGGTCTTGCTAAGTTGCTTAGGGCCTTGCAAAGTTACTGAGATTGATCTCGAACCTGCAATCCTCCTATCTCACCTCCCAAGTACAAGGATTATAGGTATGCACCTCTGCACCCGGCTGTTTGTGTCCTTTCTACTGAGAGAGCTTTCTTAGTCATTCTGTTAGGTAGATCGGCTGAAGACAAGTTGTCTTAGTTTCTCTTCATTTGGGAGTTCCTTGATTTCCCTTTATTTCTGAAGGACAGTTTTGCTAGCAACAGAGTTCTGTTTGACAGTTTTTATTTCAGTCCTTGTAAAATCTTGTCACTTCCTTCTGGCATCCATGATTTCTGATGAGGAATATGCTCATGAAACTCATCACTATATCATTCTTTGGGTCTTAAAATCTCTAGCTGGCCTGCCTTCTTCTCTCTTTGCAGAGTCTTATGTTAGTTTTATATATAGTGTCCAGGGTCTTTAGTTGTACTTAGCAGGCTTAGGAAAAAGTATGTGTATTTCTTTATCCTCCCAGGAGTAAAAATACTGATCTATTCCTGTTTTAAGGAGAATATTGAGTTCTTCAAAATTTCTTATTTTTTTACCACATTATTTTCTTTCATTAAGTTTTCTTCATTTTATGTTGCTCAGTGGAAGAAATTCTACTTTAGTCCTCTAGGGCTATGGATCCCAGGCCATCACATGTCCTGTTGTTTGCTCTGAAAACTTGCTTCATCAATTATCCTGTTCTACTTGTATCTTCAGTCTTATTTGATAAATGCCCTCCTTCAGTTTGAGGCACACTTGTGTTAAAGAAGCTGACCTTTGACCTGTTCTTTTCTGAGATAGTGTCCCTTTTTTTTTGTTGTTGTAGCTTCCCCTAGACGCCAGTCTTCTTGAAAGCATCCTCTGTATTTTCTGCTTCCAATGATATAGCATCCTCTCCACCCTTAATTCTTTGCAGTCAGTCTACTGACCTCAACTGTCTTTTGAAATTGCACTCTCAGAGGTTGGTAAGCACTTCTTGGTGGCCAAATCCAATGACCTTTCTCAGTCCACATCTACTTTCATCTCTCTCAGCATTTGGCAACATGGTCTTCTGAAAATTCTCCTCTTCTTGGATTTCATGGCTCTGAATTATACTCCCCCCTCCCTGCCGGCTTCCTTTTTTTCCCCCACATCTGGCTAGTTTTTAAGATTCTATCTGCACTTTTCTCTCCCATTCAGTTCCATGGCTTTGGCCCCATGGCTGATCCAAAGCTCTATGTAGAAGATTCAATTTTTTCTTTCTTTTGTCTCTCTCTCTTTCTTCCTCACTTCCTTCTTCCCTCCCTTTCTTTCTTCCTTACTTTTTTCTTTCATTTTATTGATGCGTTGTAACTGTATCACAGTGAGATTCAAAGTGATACAAACACACATGCATACATCACTTGGTAGATTTCCCTCCATATCCCAGCCTGCTCCCCCTACTCCCTCCCCATGCATGTTAGTGAGATTGGCGGGGATATCTTCATGTATGGACATAACCTTATTTGAACTACATACTTCCAGTTCTACTTTCTTTCTTGGGCTTCAGTTTGACAGTTCTAATTGCTTCTCATTTGCCATGAAATATCCAGCCAAACCTTCAAAAGTAGTATAGCTAACACCCAAATGTTCATCTTATATCCTTCCTGAGTTCCCAATTTCTGGGAGTAGAACCAGCCGCCAGGCATTGACACTTCCTTGTGTAGTTTGACATGGTCAAGTTTTCACTTGTCAGCTTCTGCTAGAAAGTCACCAATTTCTTGCTTTTACCCCCTTCTCATCCACTCTGCTCTTTCCCAGCTCAGATAAATTTTAACTTTTGCCCGAATACCCCAATACTTCCCTAATTGGTCTCCTTTCTGCCAGTCTGTTTCTAGTCTAATCAGTTTTACACACTGTGGCTAGGTCAATCTCCTTTCACTGGTTTCTTTCTGAACCTTATTTCTTTGGGAGGCACTCCAGACTTCTGTGATCTGCCTCCATGTATCTTTCCAGCAATATTACAACATTATCCCTGCCAAGGGACACTATACTCCTGCAAGAATTGAAATACCAGCCGGGCGTGGTGGCTTATGCTTGTAATCCCCATACTTGGGAGGCTGAAACAGGAGGATCACAAGTTCGCCACCAGCCTCAGCAATTTAGTGAGGCCCTCCGCAAGTTAGTAAGACCCTGTTTCCAAATAAAGAATAGGGCTGTAGGCAGTGTAGCTCAGAGGTAGAATGCCCCTGAGTTCAATTTCCAGCATAAAAATATCAAAATATCTATTGTTTTTGTCTTCCTACACCCCACCCCAGCACTAAAAATGGAAGTATGTATTTTTCCATCCTTCCTCTAACACTCAAGTTTTCTCTTTCTTAGGGTTCTTTTCACTTTAGAAGTTATGTTAGATATATTTACATAATGACTTTACTTCTAGACTCTCAGCTTAAGGTAGACTTGGCCGTTCATTGATTGATTGATTGATTCACTCATTCATTTAACAGATTTCTAAGTCATGCTAAGCTCTATGTGAGGTACTGGGGATGTGGTTGTGAAAAAGCTCTTTCATGACCTGATACCTTGGGGCCCTTATTCTTCATTGTCATTGTTAATCTGGTTTTATACTGTAAACAGTACCTGGTCCTAGATCAATGTGTGGTACAGAGTTAGCACATGTTTTTAAATGAATGAATGAACTAGCAAGTATGTAAGATGATGAGATTACTAAAGTTTCCCAGTGACTCAATGACTTGATTTTTAACTTTCTGGCATTTAAGCCTTTCTGATAAAAGAGAAAATAAAAATTGAGCAGCAGACACAAATATTTATTAGAAATAAATGCAAATGCAGGAATATATATATCATCAGGGTCTTTGGATTAAGGCTACAATGTAGCAGACATTTTCAACCAGTTTTACAAACGATAGCAATATTTAAAGAACTTTGGTCTTGAAAGATGTCTTTTTGTAATAATGAATAAAACGATGACTATGGGAACTGTCTCTTCCAACTAGCTCTACACACGATTTGAGGCTTATTAAGCATAATAAGACATTTGTTCTCTTTGTGCTTGAGACAGGGATTTCATTTTTCAGTGTGAATTTTTTTGTTACAGTCTGCCCCACTTTTAAAGTGTGTCTTCTACTCCGTGAGGTTTCTTTTCTCAGCTTTCTGGGATGGGCTTCTGAGTTTGAACAAAAGAAATGCCGTGGGAAAGGAAAATAGCAAGCCAGGAAAGTGAATAGCATCTATGAATTCCTGCACTTTCCGTAGAGTCTGCAGAACACTGGAATGTTAGCCCGCTCAGGACTCTGGCTTTTCACTCCTTAGCTATGCCTTTACAAAGTCAACTCTAGAAATTTAGGCTTAGGCGACTGCTTTCCTGCACCTCAAATGCTTCCTCTGCTCTTCAGAACACAACCGTTCCGTTGCCAATGGTCCACGAGGACGAAACAAAGTCATCCTAAAGATTTAGGATGTTCATGCTGTTTCCTTTTTTTTTTTTTTTTGGCGGTACTGGGGATTGAACCCAGGGGCATTCTACCTCTGAGCTACACCTCCAGCCCTATATTTTATTCTTTATTTTTATTTATTTATTTATTTATTTATTTATTTATTTATTTATTTATTTTGCGGTACCGGGGATTGAACCCAGGGGCCTTCTACCTCCGCGCTACATCCCCGGCCCTATTTTTATACTTCATTTTGAAACTGGGTCTCACGAAGTTGCGGAGGGCCTCACTAAGTAAAGAGAGAGAGAGAGAGAGACAGAGAGAGAGAGAGAGAGAGAGAGAGAGAGAGCTGAGGCTGGCTGTGAACCTGGATCCTCCGGTCTCTGCCTCCCAAAGTACTGGGATTACAAGCGTGCGCCACCACGCCTGGCTTCTTTATTTTGAAACAGGGTCTCACTAAGTTGTGGAGGGCCTCACTAAGTGGCTGAGGCTAGCTACAAACCTGCGATCCTCCTGTCTCAGCCTCCCAAGTACTGGGATTACAAGCGTGTGCCACCACGCCCAGCGTTCATGCTGTTTCTTAAATTCCGAAGTCCCTGGATGTTTCATTTCTTTATAAAACTCCTTGAAGTACATTTAAAGTTTTAGAGTCACTGTGTAGATTTCATGCTCATAGTGAGTCATTTTTAAAACTGTGCCAAGGACTTTGAGGTCTCGGATGAATTTCCAATAAGTGGCATCTTAGACTGCACCCTCTGATTGCAGTCAGATTGCAAAGCTAAAGATATTTTATTTAGAAGAGAGACCAGTGGGTAGAGGAAAGGGACCAGGGGGAGGGAGGAGGAGAGGTAAAGGAGCTGCACTGGGGAACAAAACCGACCCAATAAGTTATGTGTATGTACAAATATGTAATGATGAAGCCCACTATTATGTATAATTATAATGTAACAATAAAAATATTTATTTATCTTTCTATTTATGCATCATGGATTGAACCTAGGACCTTGCACATGCTAACGCACACACTGTACCACTGAGCTACACCTCTAGCCTAGTACATGCTTTGACTTTTTCTCCAGTGGAGGACTGAAGACTACTTGCTCCATCTCCCCCAGATTCTCACCCACAAATCTCTATTTACTGAAGTGATGCCCGGGGTACCTGTCAACCACATTAGTAAGTAGTACATTCTGGAATAGGTGGAATAGGTACTGGCCAGGCAATACTGGACAGTACCGATGCTATCTTCTATCCAGGCTAGTTATTGGACTTGGTCTTGCCACTTAATGAATATGTTAGGACATTGAGGTTTTTTTTTTTTTTTTTTTGCTTTGGTTTGTTTCCGATAAAGAATAAGAATGACAATTTTTTTTTTTTTGAGAAGACACCATTTAGCATGCAAACTGTGTTCATGCGCATGGCAAATTTGGTCTTACTCCTGATTTATTTATAGTTTAATGTTAGGAAAAGGGGAGGTGATGCTAGAAAGAAGCCTCTGGGACATATAAACTGGGGAATTTGGTTAGTTACACTGTGCAAAAGAACAACTTTTGCACAAAACCAAAATGGCAGCTGGTTCTGAGGTTTCATGGACACATAACAGCCTAAGTACCAGAAACCAAAAAATTCTATTTAAGCAATTTTTTCCCTCTCTATAGGAACCGAGCCTGTCAGCAGCATAAACACTTGCAATCCTGCCCTTCCTAGGATACATGTGCTATCGAAAAGGGAGGTGTTAATTGCTGTGCTAATTACAACATGATTGCTTTGCACTTGTTTTGCACTTGTAGGTGATTAAATTTTTAACGAAGCATATTACTTGGCACTGTTAGCACAGTTAACACATTTCTCTCTCTCTCTCTCCCTCTCTCTCTTTCCTCTCTCTCTCTCTCTTTTTATGCCTTGGGAGAAGTCCCGCACCGCAGACCCTTCCCTGGCTGCGATGTGCTGTTGTGTTTGGAACAAGCCTCTGTTTAAGCTGTCGCTTACAGGACTCCAGCTTCCTGCTTGGGAAAGAGCAGCAGCCTATTATAATCATACTCAGCATGATGGCACTGGCCAGATGCGAACGCAGAATTCACAAAGGTATTAGCTAAAAATTAGGCAGGGCTGCCAATGCCGGTTTCCAGCCTTCATTTAAAAACTACAGCGACTGCAGCCAGTCAAGCGGCAGTGTCGAAGGGTTTAGCAGGAAGGTAGAGAGATGACAGCAAGTTCCATGTGATTTATTTCTGCACTACAGCCTGCGTTCCCAGCTGAACCCGAGCACGGGAAACTTGCATCTGTTCCGTGGGCAGCCTTGTATCTCTTGGTGCCCACTGTGCAGGCAGGCTGGGATCCTCAGCAGAGACTGAATTTTGTATTTGTGTGCCTGTGCATGCATGCTTGCTCTGTCTCTTCCTTCCCAGCCCCCCTCATTCAGAAGTGCCTGGGAAGATAAGCATTATAACAGAAGAGCTGGACAAGGCTAGAGGGTTCCTGACCTAGGAGTTGGGGGGCCAGAGAAACAACATGTAGCTAAATTGTCTTTAATGGTGCATACCAGCAAACCAACAAGCACACCTAGAAAACCAGAAAAGTCGGGCATCCAACTTTTTATGACTCAACGCTTGTGACTTGGCAGTTTTTGCAGCAAGGAGCCTGGGATGATGGTCTTAGGAGAACTGTTTGAACAAAGGAAAGAAATCAACCAGATTGAGTGAGAAATGCCTGCTTGTTGTATTTTCTGTTGGCACTGTTCTTGCGAGCTCATTAGCCCATGGAGGGCTGATTGAGGCAAAGGGCAAAACCGAGCCTCCAGAGGAACGTAAATTCCTCAAGGCCGAGAGTTACGACTTGATGTTTGAACCTGAATCAACACACTTCCAGAACATTTTATAACCTTTATCAGTCCAGAGGAAAATAGTTGTTCCTACACTTCATAGTTTATAGACACTCATCACGATGTTTATAGCACGATGAAGAAGTGTATAAGCCACGTGTGAAGAGATACATAAAAGGACCTACTGAAAATATTCGGGATACTGTGTACTGTGATGTGACTATGGATTTGAAAGCAGCCTCTGCATTGATGCTCCTTTGACTAGGATATTATCTCTTATGACATGAAAATTAATTCCATTTTTAATGGTCAGTTTCATGATATCCTTCCATTAAGAAAAACCTTTCCTCTTCTAATGAACCATTGTCTGCGTTTTCTCTCTTTCTGCTGTTGACTAATGAGTTTAATTACTTTCATTTGCAAACTCTACCCTTCTCATCAACTTTGTATTTTAGAACTATCTATCGGCTGCCTGGCTTCCTTTGGCTAGCATTGAGATAATGAAAGTAGAGGAGTGGGTGATCTGCCAACCTGAATGTACCAGGGTATTTGATCTATACCCCACATTGAAAAAACAAGAAAGCTCTAAAGGCCAGCGACTTTCATACATTACTATAGATGTCTATTTCGCATGCAGGGGGAAAATGATTGGGGGAGAGAGAATTATGAGCATGTGCGAAATAAAGCCAAGTGCCCTTAGCATGTCCATAACATGATTCATTCAAAAATATTTCAATGTAACACAAATATATTTAGGGAGACCAATGTGTCCAGGGTTCTATGGCCTGAGCGTTCATTTGGGGGAGTAAAGCATTACATTTACAGTCAAATTTTGTTTATTCTTGAGCCATGACAAGGGACTCCTGTGACCCTGTCCACTTTTCACTGAATCTTCACTCTTCCCTGAGTCCATTTTATCTTTCTCATTCTCCTTTTTCTTTCCCTCTCCATTTCTATCCTTCAGCCTGTTTCCACTCTGACACTGTGGAGGTGTCCCTTCTCCTGCTGCTCATGGGTGGCCATGGAAGGGGCTCCATCAGCCTTGTTGCTATAGAAAATTCTAGATTCTGCTGCTTTAGCAATAAATAGGCTCTTTCCCTTTTCCTTCCTTCCTTCCTCCCTTCCTTCCTTCCTTCCTTCCTTCCTTCCTTCCTTCCTTTTCTCTCTCTCTCTCTCTCTCTCTCTCTCTCTCTCTTTCTTTCTTTCTTTCATACTAGGGATTGAACTCAGGTGTGTTCTGCCTCTGACCTCCATCCCCAACCCCCTCCACCTTTTGTGGTACTGGGGCTTGAACCTAGGGGCATTCTACCTCCTAGTTATACCCCTGGCCCTATTTTTATTTTGAAACAGGGTCTTACTATGTTGCGGAGGCAAGTAGTACTCTAGCATAGTGGTCAAGAGCATAACTCAGGAGTGGTTTGGAACTCTGTTTCCCATCTACTGTGTATCTGGTCATGGACAAATTACTTAAGCCATCTGCTATGACTGGGATGTTGTTTTTTTATCCCCAAGGATTCATGTGTGGAAGCTTGGTCCCCACTGTGAAACTGTTGAGAAATTAAACCTTTAGCGCCGGGTGTGGTGGCGCACGCTTGTAATCCCAGTACTTTGGGAGGCGGAGACCGGAGGATCTGGGTTCATGGCCAGCCTCAGCTCTCTCTCTCTCTCTCTCTCTCCCTAGTGAGGCCCTCTGCAACTTCGTGAGACCCGGTTTCAAAATAAAGTGTACAAAAAATAGGGCCGTTGGTGTAGCGCAGAGGTAGAACGCCCCTGCGTTCAATCCCCAGTACCGCAAAAAAAAAAAAAAAAAAGAAATGAAATCTTTAAAAAGGGGTGAGGCCTCGTGGGAGATCCTTGGGTCTCTAGAGGCCCTGAGAAGGGGCTGTGGGACCTCAGTCACTCTGGCAACGTGATCATGCCCTCTCTCATGCACTGCCACCATGTCATCATCCACCATTAGGCATTCACCAGAGTCTGAATCAATGGGGCTCCAAATCTTGGACTCTCAACCTCTAAAACTGTGAGCTAAATAAACATCTTTTCTTCATAAAATGTATTTCACTATAGTAACAAAAAAATGGAGCCACACACCCCTCCCCATTATCTTGTTCAACCGTAGGATGGTGCTGAATGTCCTCTCTCAGGGTATCATGAGGACCCAGTGGGACAGTTTACATAAAGCTCTTGGAATGGTGGTGGGCATCTAGCGAGCACTAGCCTATGCTATTCTGGCATATGGTGGTGACCCAGGAGATCAAGGCTTGGTTCCATCATGACACACGGTGGAATATATGTACAGGCTCAGCACTACTAGATTCTTAGAATAGTGCTCATGCAAGATAAAGCTTTCTCCCTCCTCCTCCTCCTCCTCTCCTCCTCCTCCTCCTCCTCCTTTTCTTCTTCTTCTTCTTCTTCTTCTTCTTCTTCTCCTCCTCCTCCTCCTCCTCCTCCTCCTCCTCCTCCTTCTTCTCCTTCCTCTTTTTCTATTTTTTTTTTTGGGATTGGAGATTAAACCCAGGCCTTTTACATTCTCAGAACATACTCTATCACTGAGCGACACCCCTAGTTTCTAAGCTTCTTGATCATATTGATGACCACGCATATCTTTAATATCTTATTCCATTAAAAGATATTATCCCTCTCAGGGTTCAAGAATGGAAAATAAAGGCAGTGAAAGGTTCAGAAAGTTTCAGGAGCTGGAGATTAAATGACAATACCTGGACTCCTACTCAAAATATTCTTCACCAATCACAAGCCTCCTCTTAGCAGGAGAGGACCAGTTCCCAGACTCTCCTAGATTTGAGGGTGAATTTTGATCCTCCAGCTCTCTCCACTTTCTGTGGGCTCCTCAGTAGGTTAAAAGTTTTAGTCTGACTTCTCAGAATCTCTCCATCTGTCGATTTATTTACCACTTTATCCAGGAATGCTAGGGTCCTTTCAGAAACCTGTCCCTGGGTTCCAGCAGTTATCAAGGAGCACAAGGAATGTGTGGGACCGGGCTTTGCTGTACATAAAGAGTTTCTGTTTTTTAAGATCTTTGGAAGGGCCGTCCAGATTTCACCCTTCCCCCTGATGGCTGCTGGTATAGTGTCTTAACACTCAGTAGTAAATATTTGTGAAGTTATTTCAAAGTCATGGCGACTATGACTATATACTTTTCTAAATTAGTTTGAAGAAGGACTGATTTTCTAGTTCTAAAATCAAAGATAAATCAAGTTCCTGTTCTGTTGAGAAAAGAGAACGTTTTCATAGACACGTAGACTCCTGGAGTGAAATGAATCTGTCTTCCTGAGACTCAGGGGAAAGGCTGGGAAGGTGTCGGGATCCCTGGGGCAATTAAGGGTTACAGTTGCATTCCACTCTAGATAAGGGTTGGGTGCAGGCAGGTCCTGAAGAAAGTTGAATCCTTTATTGCCCAGTGGGAGGAGAGATGCATTTCCTGGGGCCAGTTGTGGCAGGTGCAATGCTGGCTTCTTACATGTTGCTTTAGGTTCTTGCAGGGAGACAGCCTCAGGGCCTCCGGATGGGGCCAGCTGGGTGCAATCCTCATTGTTATCAAAAAGGTTAGTCACAGGACCTTATCACATCAGGGACAACCGGTTATTTCGCCATATTGCCAACTAATCTTTTAGCAACCAACCCCATAGTTACATTTCAAGCATATCACTGGTGCCTGAATTCAAACTGCTACATTATAATCACGTTGCATCAGCAAGCTTTATCATTAAAGGCCTAGGGTTTCAAATACTTTGTGGGATAGCCTGATAACTCAAGAAAGAAAGCCTACTTTCACAATAGCATCTAAGTGCCTGTGTGCGCATGTACATAGGTTCTAGGAAAGAGGAAATTTCCACCAAGAAACCCTAACTGGGACCCTTGAATAATTTCTTATTTGTTTCACTCCAACACTGAGTTTTTTCCTCTTCAAACATTCATTCATTCACTCATTAGCTATGTCCCCTACGTACCTTGCTTTTTCCTAGGTCCTGTGGATACCACAATGAATGAAACACGTACATTTGCCCTTGTGAAGTTTATATAGACGAGGCTGACAAGCGAACGGACAAGTGAAAGATGCAATCTTCAGATGTTCATAAATGCCAGGAGAAAAATGAAGTAGGGAAGGGACGTAGGTAGCTGCGGAGGTGTGGATGGATTGTAGGATGCTGTGTTGAATCCAGCAGCGGGGGAAGATCCCATTGTTCAGACACCAGGAGCCCCGAAGGAGCTTGGGAACTGAGCCCCATCATAAGAAAGGGCACTGGAGCTTACAGGGAAAGAGTGCAAATGGCCCAAGTCAGGAATGCTGCTGAGTGTGTTTGAGAAACAGGAGCCAGGGTGGCCAGAGGGGAAATCATGATGGGAGAGAGGAAGACATGGGGCCACGGCGCCCTGCCCCTCAATCGGTCAGCCATTCCAAGTTAATTTATGGAGTTCCTACTTGCTAGAATATATGTTTGCTTGAATAGGGTGCTTGAAAGTGTGAACTAATCAAGGGAGAAGGGCAGTGTTTTAGGCCTGGTGGGTAGATGCGACAGAGGGGAATCTAAGATGCTACCTGTTCTACTGAAAATACAGAATTCTGCACACTAAATGACACACCCTGGCGGTAGAGGATCATCAGAAGAATAGATGTGAAACAAAGATTTCCATTTGACTTTGGAAGACAGAACCTAACTCGAGGGAAAAACTTTTGAACTTTGTAACTAGGTTTCATTACATCTGTTGGTATTTCCCAATGCTGGGAGGAAATAGTCCAGAAGTTTGGGGCTGAAGGGGAAATTTTATAGCAGATAAAGCCTAGGTGGATAAATTAGAGGTGTCAGTAATACCTGGAGATTTGCTTAGGCCCTTTTCCTGGATTTTCATGAGATTGATAGGGGATGAGCTCTTCAGTTGTCCTCCCTAGGGGCAAGGATGATTTCACAACATATTCATATTCAAACAAAGGGCTTCAACGTAAGTCAAGTGCAATTTTTGTTAGGAAATAAAGTAGGTTGTTCTAAATAAGGGGTTCTAATAATGTTCTAACTTGTCTTTAAAATAAGTATTACTATGTCATGGTTCTTTCCTTCCAGACAAACAGAAGAGAGATCATAGGAACAAAGGACTAAGGTCCAATCCTGGGTTTTAAATTGGGAAAATTGCCTCCACACCATGTGTCTCAATATGAGCGAGCCTCGTTGCTGCCTGCTTGTTGATGGCTGTGTTGTGAATCTTAATATTCTTCCATGCCCACCTCCATTCTTCTCTTTGACTTCTGACTTCTTTCCTCATTTCCTGAGGGCGGTTTCTCACTTACTGAATTTGGACATTGTGCACCTGGTCTTGGACTTGACTTTCCCTTGGGCCTGATTTCTAATTCCAACTTCTAATGAGTCTACTTATCCTTCTTTTTTTTTTTTGTGGTACTGGGGCATTCTACACCCCCAGCCCTATTTTTTATTCTTTATTTTGAAACAGGGTCTCACTAAGTTGTGGAGGGCCTCACTAAGTAGCTGAGCCTGGCTGCGAACCCGGGTCCTCCGGTCTCAGCCTCCCAAGTACTGGGATAACAAGTGTGTGCCATCACATCTGGCTTCATGAGTCTATTTTTAACCCCTCTGGTGAACAACCGTACTTACTCCAGAAGTCCCTTGGTTCCTTTCTTTGCACCAACTCACAGGCTAACAGTCTGGCTTGGTTCATCTCAGGCTCTGAAAAAGAACTGGAGGATTTAACCAGAAGGTGTATGTATTGTAATCAGATCATGGAAAACAGTGCATCTATGGGAAGGTGTGCTATATACATAAATCAGAATTGTATGTGATGTTGTTTATTTTGTTGTTTAGACAATAAGCACAGATGGCTGCAGGATTTGGAGAGAGCGTCCTGGACAAGCGTTGGCAGGAAAATCATCAGACTGCAACACAAGTTGGACTGGAAAGGCTGGACAAAGGCTGCAGATCTAGAAGATCTTCAAAGGTGCTAATACAATTGTGTGTGGGATGTCAAATTTTGAGAGATGTAGTTTGTTTCATAAATATCAACTCCATCCGGAGTTGATGGAACTTTCGGCTTCTGGTGAGAACCATCACGATTTGAGTTTATCAGACTTTGCCTTTATTATTCTCATCAGCTTTGGCTGAAGACTGCATTTCAGGGGCCATTTTTCACAAACAAATGGTTTGCTACAGGGAGCAGGGACTTGGGCTCTGGATTAGACCTAGGTTAAAATTCTAGCTGTTCTTTTTCCTAGCCAGGTGACCTTGAGCATGTTTCTTAACCTATTCATGCCTCATTTCCTTTCGCCATTAAAAGAAATACTGCCCATAAAACTCTTAGCATAAACTGCTTGGTAGAGAGTAAACACTTAAAGGTAGCTACTATTTTTTTTTTTTTTTTTTGCTTTTCAGAGAATTACTGTGTGAGAGACAATTAGTGGAGAAGCAACACATTCCCATTGAGATTTCTATGTTGGATAGACTCAGTCACAGACCAGCTAATGAATTCCCTCCACACACCTGTGCTTAGAATTTGTGGCCTAGAAAAAAAAATACAAAGGATCACATGCCATGAACCTTCAGAGGCATACACGATGGTTTGAAATTTGCATGTCAAATCTGCCACGTCAAGGATCTACATACAATACTTTCTTCTCCTCTGTCCATCAGAGAGAACAGATGGATACCAGGCTGTGTGTGCTTATAAACAATTATTAAATTGCCCTGTAGACTTGTCTTCTCCAAGCAGAATGAACTCAGTCCTTTTAACCTTTCCCAAACATGGTTTTGATTTTCTGTCCCTTTAATCATCTCTGTGGCTCTCTTCTGAATCTTCTCCAAGTTCTCCATGTCCTTCATTTTGCTCTGGAGCACCAGGTTGATCAAAATCCTTAGCAAAACGTTTTCCCATCATGGGCTATAACTATACCATTTCTCCTCCTCTTCCTCCTCCTCCTTCCTCTTCTTCTTTTCTTATCCTTCTCCTCCTCCTCCTTTTTTTTTTTTTTTTTTGGTACTGGGGATTGAACCTAGGGGCATTCTACCTTGGAACTACACCCCCAGCTCTATTTTATTTTTTATTTTGAAACAAGGTCTCACTAAGATGCTGAGGACCATGCTAAATTGTTGAAGCTGGCCTTGAACCTACGATCCTCCATCTTGGCCTCCTAAGTACTGGGATTACAGGCATGAGCCACACACCTGACTATAACTATACATTTTCTAGATGCCCCACTGTACATAAAAGGTAATTTTCAAAAGACTTCCTTACATGTCATTTCCTTTGAGTTTAACCCATTCTCACGTCGTTCCTTTGGCAATGATGATGTAGTGATGTAGGTACTGTCATCCTCCTTTTCCCAGGGTGTGTTCAGAGAGTCAGGAAGACTCCGAGGTGTGCCCGAGCTGACAGTGCCAGTACCAGTTCTGGCTGGGACTGTGGCCAAGCTTACTGATTCCAATCTTCTTTCCATTGTATCCAAGTTCATGCCTACAAACAATTTGTAAAGTACATGGTCATCTAAATAATTTTCTGCTCTACTTCCCAAGACCTCTTTTTCTCCAGCATGGTTGGATTGGTTTCATTCATTTCTCTCCTCCAAACCTTTTCAATTCCTTCCAGTTGACTCACTGACCCCTTCAGTCCTCTGCTGTGTTGTGGGACTGAAGTCACTTGTGTCAAGTGTGTCCCATGAATCAGGGCCTCAGAGAAGTGCTTTTGGAAATGTTGTTATTTCTAAGGTACTCATTTAGAGTTTCACCCCTAATGATTCAGGCTGTGATGAGAAACTTTTCCTATAGGGCTCTTGGCTCATTGTAACCATTAAGAAGGACATTTTATTGTCGGGGAAAAGGGAATGACAAACTTCTCCTTCATGCTCCCCTCTTGAATAGCCCAGAATGCCTGGAGTACTTTCCGAGCAAGTGTGGCTTCTCATGTATGTGACCGAAGTCTGTGGAGGAGCAAGACCGTGGCGAGGACAGAACTGAGGACTCACCTCTTAACGTTTACATTGATCACCTTTCCCGCCCTAGACAATAAATGCTAGATACTGAAGAGGCAAGCATATTCAGAATTAAAGATCCATACAATTTATATATTCCATCACTGAAAAAGGATTTTTTTTTAAAAGCCTGTATGTTAGATATTTAAAAAAATAAGTTCACTGATGGTTTGACTGAATTAATGAGTCAATTAAAGTGTTTTAATGTATTCATATACCCATTGACAGCTATAGTTAAAAGAGGTTCTTTTAAAATAAAAAATGCCAAGGAAGGGCAGTTGCAGGTGGAGATGGAGAAAGAGAGGGGGACAGAGATAAAGATAGAGATAGAGATAGAAAGATACAGAGAGAGAAAGAAAAGAACTCACAGCGTTTCCCAGCCATGGCTACACATGAGCACCGCCCAGATGGGGAATGGAGGAGGTAATAAGCAAACTTTCCTGCCTCTGCCATTATGATTTAATTAACTTGGGGTGGAGCCCTGCATCAATTTTATTTAAAGCTCCTCAGGTGATTTAAAACAGCCATGGTTGAGATCCAATGATGAGAGACTATGAGGAAACTGGAACCTGAGGGCCATGCAGGCCAGGCCTCCTGCCTCTGGCTTTGGCCTAGTCCACCCTTTGCCGCTGGCCCTGATGTTGGGTAGCACTGAGCAGGCCAGGGCGCTCATGCGGCAGGGGTGGAAAGTGTGTGGCTGGCTTTGAGCTCGCTGTCTTGAGAAGCTTAGAAATAAGTCAGTGTCTCCAGATACTAGATGTAATGACCAAGTGCCATGGGCTCCCTGTATACTACCACCCAGTGGAGCTGCAATAGGGGAATTCCTGGACTTTTATGCTAATGGATTTCTAGCACTTTCTAGGGCAATGTTATGGACTGGATATGAGTCCCTCGTTCACATGTTGAAATCCTAACTCTCAGTGTGATGACATCAGTAGATGGGGCCTTTGGAAAGGAATTTTGATTTGAAGGTGGGGTCCTCAGGAAGGTGATTAGTGCCCTTATAAAAGGGACCTCATGGAGCTCTCTTGTCTTCTTCCCACCACGTGAGGATGCATTGAGAAGATGGCAGTCTGCAACCAGGAGGAGGGCCCTCCCCAGAACCTGATAACCAGGAGGAGGGCCCTCCCCAGAACCTGATCTTGGATTTTTAGCTTCTAGAATTATGAAAATTCGATATCTGGGATTTATAAGCCACCTAGTCCATGATGTTTTGTTATAGCAGCCCAAAGTAAGATTGGAGGTATTTCCTAAACAAACTTGGTCATAAGAATTTTCAGCAGAGCTTGTTAAACATGAATATTCCTCGACCTTTCCCTTGGAGGTTAAGATCCATTAGTTCTGGGATGGACACTGTGGTCTGTCTATTAAAAAGTGCCTTGGATCGGTTTTATGGTTAGGCAAGTTTTGGAAATTTAGAAGGCATCAGATTCAGTTGGGCAGCTCACCATACACAGACTTCCTAAGGCCACCTGAGTCAGATTCAGCAGGTGTAGGATGAGGCCCAGGAACATTCATTTTCAACAGTTCCTCATAGTGATCCAATGTGGGTGGCTGTCACACTCACTTTTAGAAATGCTGCCTACAAAAGAAGTGGCTACTGTGAGCCCGATCCTGTCCAGGATGCTCTGAGCCTTTGCGTGCACGTACTCCCTATCCCAACCTTTGGGGAGGTCCTCGATGTGTGGTTGGTACTGGGGACACTGGCAGCAGGCTTCTCTGCTTCCTCTGTCTTTCCATCTTCACCGGTTGCTAAGGTTCCCACGGTGCTCGTGATCAGAGCTGCCAACATTATGCATCTCTGCTCTTCTAGGCAGTTGAGGCAGAAAGGAGATCGTGTTAGCATGCAGACCTCCTAGTCTGAGAAAATGATGGCTGTAGATTCTCTAGAGGTAAATGTTGTTCCCTTCTTATATGAAATTCAAAGGGTACGTTCACCATGTGGATTCATGCTTAAAGGGCAACATAACCTCATGTCTTCAATATTGGCTTTTCAGAAGACGCAGAAACAAATAGTCATCCCTCAGTAGCCATGGAGAATTGGTTCCAGAGCCCCCATGTGCACGAAAATTCATGGATGCTCAAGTTCCTTATATAAAACAATGCAGCATTCACATATAATCTTCTCCAGTGTACTTTAAATCATCTCTAGGTTACTTACAATACCTAATACAACGTAAGGGCTGTATCAGTAGGTGTTACGATGTGCTATTAGGGAACAATGACAAGAAAAAGTCTGTATGTGTCCAGTATAGACATAGTTTCCCCCCCAATATTTTTGACCCATGGTTGTTTGAATCCACAAATGTGGGACTCGTGGATATAGAGTGCCAACTGTATAATGGGGTTATCCACCCTTGATAGAGGGTGGTAGTGCAGTAGTGAATCAAGATAAGTTATACTGGTAAAGTACATTACCAGCCGGGTGTGGTGGCCCATGCCTGTAATCCCAGTACTTGGGAGCCCAAGACAGGAAGATTGCAGGTTCAAGGCCAGCCTCTGCTACTTAGTGAGACCCTCAGCAACTTAGGGAGACCCCGTTTCAAAATAAAAAAAGAAAAAATAGGGTTGAGGGTGTATCTTGGAGGGAGAACACCCCTGGATTCATTCTCCAGTAACACACACATATACACATACACATAATTACACCACACTTACCATATGATCCAATTCTAAATGGGCTTAAAGGAATTTATTGGCTCAAGAAATAGAAAAGACCAACATTCTAGGAGGCCTCTGGGGGTGCTTTGATTGACTCCCCTGTTCTGTTTCTCTGGATGACTTTGGCTTTGCTGCTTCTGGTGGCGGGCATCATTGTTAGTTTGGATTCTCTAAGTATAAAGTGGCTGCAGGAGCCGCAGGCTTTTCACCTGCAAGCCACACCTTTCCAGAGGAAGGCAACTGCTCCTCCCTCAACCACCTGGACATCAACACAACCCAGGCTCTGATTAACTAGCTTGGGTTGCATGCTCATTGACAATCAGGATCCACCCTGGAGATGCAATAAGGTGATAGGCAATATTCACGACTGAGCTCAGATAAATTGGGCCGATGTTTTTTTTTTTTTTTGAAGGAAATTGACAATGCCCATGACAAAAGCGGTGCGTTGTTCTACTATATACATGAGACCTTGTATTCCAGATGTGCTGAGTTCCACTTTTCACTTTAATAGAGAAGGATGAAGGATGTCTTCAAATGGGGTCAAAATTACTTCCCTAAATGTTTGAACCCAAAGTAGTTGGTTTATGTCACAGAGCACAGGAGGCTAGTCAGCTCCAACAGAATGACAGAACCAGCTATGTACAGAGGCTCTGGCTTCAGGACTGCTATGGGCCAACCAAAATAATTGCTACAATTTGTTAATACTTTGCTATTTATTTCACACAATTTATACTATTGACCTTTCAGTAGGTAGATATGGTGACTGAGGAAGTGCCTGAGGCTCAGAGGAGTTAAGAAACTTGCCCAAGGTCACACAGCTAGTGAACGTTTAAGCCAGCCTGGACCGGGACCCTGATGCACCTGCTAACAAAAGCCACAAAAAGAAACAAAAGCAACACAATCCCATGTGTTTTCCTCTCATGATTTTGCCTCTTAGGAAGTTGTAAAACAGGATTCAGGAAGAACATCGATCCTGCTTTCTGCCTAATCTCTTATTTCTTTGTCTCTGAAGCAGAAATAAAAAATCATGCCAAGCTCTTTCTTTCTTTCTTTCTTTCTTTCTTTCTTTCTTTCTTTCTTTCTTTCTTTCTTTTTCTTCCTTCCTTCCTTCCTTCCTTCCTTCCTTCCTTCCTTCCTTCCTTCCTTCCTTTCTTCTTTCTTTTCCCTGTAGTACTGGGGATTGAACCCAGGGGCTTTTAATTCTGAATTATATCCCCAGCCCTTTTGTGGTTGTTGTTGTTTTGAAATAGGGTCTCACTAAGTTGCTGAGGTTCTCACTAAGTTGCTGAGGCTGATCTTGAACTTGCGATCCTCTTGTCTCAGCCTCCCAGCTACTGAGATTACAAGTGTGAGCCACCATGTCCAACTTATTTTTAATTTTTGAGTCACAGTCTCTTTAAATTGCCCAGACTGGCCTCGAACTTGCAATCCTCCTGCCTCAGCCTCCAGAGTAGCTGGGATTTCAGGCCTGCACCCCTGTTTCCAGCTGGTAGTAATGTTCTTAAAAGCCAAAGTTTTAGAGCCCATTGAGAGTATCTATAGCTAGAAGAAGCATGGATAGTGGGCAGCTTCTCTACATCTGCTTCAGAGAAAGTAGGCCCCCAAACAGGGCAATTACCATGACAGGGTTTGAATGTAACTTTTAATTTATTTATTTGTTACCATAGGGAGTGGGTTTCTCTGGCTAAAGAAATGGTCAAGAAGCAATAGCAGCTAACGGGGTTACATAGTTAGTAAAGGTGGAATTGTAACGAGCAGTTATATATACACAAACAGGTTTGATGTGACCCCTAGGGTTGGGCACCCTTTTTGAGCACCCCATGGAACTGGCGCTTGTCAGTAGAAAAATCCTGCCAGCTGCCGGGGCATGGATCCTCTTCCAGGGAAACTGCCCTCGCTCTTTACCCTGGCTACTCGACATTTCTTGGGTTGTGATTGAGAAAATGTGATGAGCTGAATTGATTTGCAACTATTAATGGCTCTTTTTTTTTTTGGTACTGGGGATTGAACTCAGGGTGTTCTACCTCTGAGCTACACTCTAGCTCTATTTTATTTTTTTATTTTGAAACATGGTTTCACTAATTTGTTGAGGTCTCACTAGTTGCTGAGGCTGGCCTCTGATCTGCTATCCTCCTATCTCAGCCTCTCAAGTACTGGGAAGCTAATGGCTTTTGACAGAGTGCTTGGTGTGGGGATAGTAAAGCCTAATTCTCATGACCTTTTGAGTGTGATATCTGATTCTTAATGACTCAAGGATTGAAAGAAAAAAGAAAGAAAGCGCCTGCTTATTTGTTTATTGAAGGCTTTTCTTGTCAAAGGCTTGTATCCCCAAGATAATTAAGATCTGGGGGGAAGTGGGAGAGGAATGAGATGTGTACTGCCCTTTCAGGTTAAGGAGGAGCATGAGGAAGGGGCTCAGGACACCTGGGCAGATGGACCAGGACTTCTATGCTGGAGAGGAGGCGTCATCAAGAAGCCAGCTCTCCTGCGCAGTATTTTCCTGCAACAATAGAACTGACAAGATAAAATGAATATATTTTCATTAGGCTGAGATGTGGACGGAGATGTGGGCTGCTGGGGTTGGGGCAGAGAGCAGATAGAACCTGCTTTCAATGAGCCAGTAAGAAGAACTCGGATTTCTGAATGTTAAATCTTAGAAGCTGTGTTGATGGAGAATGGAGAGGCCGTTTCTGGGTCCTGCCAGCAATGTGGAAATACCACAACACACTCAGGTGGCTTTCCTCAGTGTGTCTGTTACTGGATTTTTCTAAAATAAAAGTTGTGCACTTAGCCAGGCATGGTGACTCTTGCCTGTAATCCCAGTATTTGGGAAGCTGAGACAGGAGGATTGCAGGTTTGAGGACAGCCTCAGCAACTTAACGAGACCCTCAGAAATTTAGTGAGACCCTGTTTCAAAAAAAAAAAAAATAACAGGGCTGGGGGTGTAGATCAGAGTTAGATCTAATGCTTCTGGGTTCAATCCCCAGTCCAAAAAAAAGAAGGCATGCACTTAAAAATAAGAAGGCATGCACTTAAAAATTAAGACAGTCCTGACCAAATTACCTGGAACGTGTACGGCTTAGAAAGATAATCTTAAGACTTTGGCATTATTTGAAAGTGATGCAAAGGCCCCAGGGCTTCCTTAGGACATTCAAAAACCTCAAATAGAGACAGAAACAAAACCTGTACTGCAGACAGTGCAATATTGTAAGCTGGGGCTAAGATGTGGACACTAAATCTTTGAAAGAGCAACCAGACCCGAGCCAATCCCTTCGGTCTTTCGCTTTCCTTAGAAGAAATGAGGCTGAATTTCCAGGTTAGGGCTGGGAGCGCTCACCGCACCCTTGGGATTAAGCTCGCATCAGCTAGAAAGGAAGGCGTGACTCCCCGGGTCAGTGACTCAAAAAGAAGAGGTTTGCAGGCCTGGAGGTCTGAGCCAAGGCCTCTGTCCACACCTGCCTCCAGCCCGGGCCGAGGCCTCTGGGCCACGCAGACAGGCTTTAAGACTCTGTTCTTGCTGTCCCTGCCAAAGCATGGCTTATCCATTCTAGCTATTTTGACATTTGATTTTGTGCATATGATTCTGAAGAATTAGTTTCATTTGTTCTGTTTATTTATTTGGCAGTGCTGGGGATCCAGTCCAGGGCTCTGGGCTTGGGAGGTGAGTGCTCTTCCACTGAGCTACGCCCCCAGCTCCTCATTCATTCTTAAGCTCCTTTTGGAAGTGGAAAGAATAGAATGTACAGGCGATCTGTTAATAGGAACTCGAACGGACTGCCTGAGCTCACAGGCTTACTTCATAGCTTCTTACCTGTGTGACCTTAGGCAAGTCACTTAACTTCTCTGTGTCACAGATCCCTATGCATAAAATTAGAGGTTTGCACCAGATGGGTTCTAAGTTCCCCTCTAGTTTTAAAGCTCCTGACCCAGAACCAACAGGAGATACATGTTAACCCAACATAGGCCTCCCCTTTCCTGCCTGAAGGGAAGGGCTGGTTCTGCTTCCTTAAGAGTAACAAGCAGCTGGGCATGGTGACTGACACAAGCCTGTAATCCCAGTACTTGAGAGACTGAGACAGGAGGATTTTATATTTGAGACCAGCCTCAGTAATTTATGGAGATGCTCAGCAACACAGTGAGACCCTGTTTCAAAACAAAAAATAAAAAGGGTTGGGAGGTAGCTCAGAGATAAAATACCCCTGGATTCAATCTCCAGTACAAAAAAAGAAAGAAAAAAAAAAAAAAGAAAAGAGTAACCAACAGCAACAGTGCTCATTCAGGAAGAAAGAAAAAAACACTAGGGGAAGAAGGGGGTCATAATCACAAAACTTGAAGGATTTGTTAGAAAAGGCAGACTTTCTATTTTTATCTATCCATCTATCTATATCTATCTACCTATCTATCTATCATCTATCTATCTATCTATCTATATCTATCTATCTATCTATCTATCTATCTATCTATCTATCTATTTTTTGTGGCACTGGGGATTGAACCCAGGGGTCTCTACCTCCGAGCTACACCCTAGCCCTATTCTATTGTTTATATTGAAACAGGGTCACACTAAGTTACAGAGGGCCTCACTAAGTAGCTGAGGCTGACTGCAAACCTGCAATCCTCCTGTCTCAGTCTCCCAAGTACTAGGATTACAACACACCTGGCTTCTATTTTTAATTTTTCTGAATTTCCAGGTACACTGTTTTTGACCTAATCTTTCTTTAAGCTTCCCATTTTCTTACAGGATCAATAATCTCAATGACCTGCAAGGATGAATCCACCCGGTCTTAGGAATGACGTGGATTGGTTTCCCATTCTTCTTCCGATTACTAAGTCTCATTTTTCAAATCTATACCTTTAACCCCTTTCTTCCTTTTCTTCCCCCCTCTACTAATATTTTACTAGAAACCACAGACTTAAGTCTATTTCCACTTGTCCACCCCTGGAGTTTGCCTCCCCACAACTCACTCGGTGATTGCAAGGGAGTTAGTTAAAATCTGGACCTTAGAATCAGTTAATATTGCTTGGACATTTATGCACTTCCGGTTACTGACATTTTGCTTTCTAGTTGGCCTTTCTTGATTGACCCCTGACTCATTTAGTTTCCCAGGGGTCTTAGGGAGCCTGCCCGCAGGGGGACTTCACAGCTACGATTATATGAGCTTCAGATGCCTTTGCATAAATCTGAGGTTCTATATGAAATGAAGAATTGGGCAAAATTACAGACTATCACAATTTTTTAAAAAAAATTTAAATAGTCCGTAGAACCTCGAAAGCAATGTCAGGTACTGTACAAAGCCTGCCGAAGTCCCTGACAACATTTGTGTCACCATGGTGAAACACACCGTAGGAGCGTTTGTTCTGAATAACTGGCATTTCTGAAAGCAGATGCTATTGTAAAAACGCAGCTTATTTATCAACGCTTTCATGCAAAGCAAATACTCAGTTAAAGACAGCCTGCTTTGGGCTTCTGATTAGATCACAGAAGTATAAATATCACAGGGCTTTTATGTGTTTGCATGATGTGAACCAGCAAAGTTCTTTCCTCTGACCCTTTATTTTTAATATAAACCTGTTTAGAGAAGCATACTATTTCTTGCCACTGTTCTTGCTCAATATACGGTTCTCTGGTTTGCATTACTTGAAGAAGTCGTAGGTTTACAGATCAAATAAAAATTTAAAAACAAAAACAACCCACCAACCTTTCAAGAGCCTGCTCTGCATCGTTGACAGCCAGGAACGCTTGTTCCTGACTGGGCTGCGGAGAAGGGGATTGTAGAGGAATTATCGGGACAGCATACACTCAGCACACCAGCCTCCCTGTCCAGGATGCATCTCACTTCACAGTCTAGCAAGCTCTCCTTTAATAATGGAAGTGTTAGGCTCCTTGGCTGGATTTAAGCATTTAAAAAATATAATGGTTTGCATACTGTGCAGTGATTTGTAAAATGTGAATGCCTACAAAAGCCGTGGTTACCCAGCATAACATTATCTTATTTTTAGTTACACAACCAGTAAAACAGCTGGAGGTCTAAAATCATGGCCTAGCACTAAATGCATTACTACATTTTATCCATGCAGTAAGGGCCTGTCCTTTTAGCTAGGCGATAGGAGAAAGTGGGGGTGATTACTGGCAAATTAACACTTCAATTTTAATAGAGAAGCGAGGCCTACATAAAGGCATTGGAATTAGAATCTGTGCCAGTTAGATATAGTACAGCATATAATGTGCATTGAAACCACACTAATATACCAGCGCATTTTATAATCAAATGAACCCTTATTCATTAGTCAAGAGATAATATCTACCCAACTTGACTAAAGAAGTCACCAGCATGATATTTTACCTTACAGCATCTTAACATAGTTAATAGCGTCATCTTGGAAATAATAGCAAAATATAATTGGCACTTAGAGAGCTTTGCTTGTTTTTGTTTTCTCTGTAAAAGCATGAAATAGTCTGTAAGACCCATCTCCTTTATCTTTATTTATTTTTGCGGTACTGGGGATTGAACCCAGGCGCATTCTACCTCCGAGCTACACCCCCAGTCCTATTTTTTTATTCTTAATTTTGAAATAGGGTCTCATTAAGTTGTGGAGGGCCTCACTAAGTAGCTGAGGCTGGCCATGAACCCGGATCCTCTTGTCTCAGCCTCCCAAGTACTGGGATTACAAGTATGCGCCACCACGCCCAGCTCCTCCTTTATCTTTAAAACCAGGCTTTTCAGCTTGGTCAGTAATTTTGATAGACCAGAGCCAGAAATACCAGGCTCTATTGTGTGAAATTGTTGACATTGACTTATTTGGCTACAGAAATGGCAGTTTCATATAGTCTGATCAAAGATATTTAGCCAACACATACATGTAAAAACACATGCACATGCTTGTAGTGGATGATATACTTATTTGTTATAAAAATTGCGAAATTTGAAAGTAAGCATTCCTGGTTGTTTATCCATCGTGGGCCGTTGTGTCTAAGAGTTGCTTACAAGAGCTGGGGGAGCTATAATTTGGATCAGTACAAGTGCAATTCTTTGAAGAATATTTTTGATCAGTGGTGGCTTGTTATGGTTTGGATCTTAAATGTTCTCCAAAAGATAATGTGTTAATACTTAATTCCCAGTTTGGAGGTGGGGTGTTTAGGAGCTGATTGGATCCTCAGGGCTCTGGCCTCATGAATGGGTTAATCCATTGATGGGTTGGTAACTTAATGGGCTATGGGAGGTAGAGACAACTTCGAGAGGTGGGGCCTACATGGAGGAAGTGGGTTATTGGGGTCGTGTCCTTGAAGGGTATATTTTGTCCCTGGCCTCTTTCTCTCTCTCTTTCTCTTTCTCTCTCTGCTTCCTGGAACAGCTTTGCTCCCCCACAGCTCCCTGCCATTGTGCTCAGCCTCACCAGAGGCCCAGAAGCCACAGAGCCAATGGATTATGGAATGAAACTTCTGAAACAATGAGCCAACAAAATTAGCTTTTTCTTCTTTAAGTTGAGTGCTCTCAGGTATTTTGTCATAGCAACAGAAAACTAACACATGTTTGAATCCACAGATAGGGAACCCATGGATACAGAGGGCTGGCTGTACTCACTCCCTTGATGAATTTGTTTAAACTCATTGATCCGAATCCATTGACACACTGGGCATCCTCCATTCCTATCTCCAACCCAGACCTGTATCTTGACTTGCCCACTTGCATGTCTAACATCTGAAACGGTCTGATCTTTGTCAGTCAAATTGGCTTCTTGTTTAATTTTCCTCCTTGCAGCTATTAGCAACCATGTCCTTCTATTTCTTTTAATTCAGAGTCATTGTTGAATCCTCTTTTTTTTTTCTCCATCCCACATTTAATCCACAAATAAACCTTGTGAGTGTCATCCTCAGACTGTGCCCACAATCTGGCCATTTCTCTTCACCTCCATGGCAACCAGTCTCACCCATGCTACTGTAAGGCTCATGTGAATCTCTGCAAAGTTTTTTTTTTTTTTTGTGGTACCGGGGATTGAACCCAGGGGCCTTCTACCTCCGCGCTACACCCCCGGCCCTATTTTTTTATACTTTATTTTGAAACCTGGTCTCACGAAGTTGTGGAGGGCCTCGCTAGGGAGAGAGAGAGAGAGAGAGAGCTGAGGCTGGCCGTGAACCCGGATCCTCTGGTCTCCGCCTCCCAAAGTACTGGGATCACAAGCATACGCCACCACGCCGGGCCTCTGCAAAGGTTTTAAGTGCTCTGCCTGTCTCTGCCAGTGCCCCCTCCACTCTGCTCCAACCCAGCAGCCAGGGTGGTCCTGTGAGGATGTAATTCAGATCATATCATTCTCCAGAAAAAAGAAAAAAAAAAAAGCTCAAGGCTTCCCAATAGTCTTCAGGCCCTGCAATCTGGTTTCCATTACTTCCTTGATCTCATTTTCTGCTGCCATCCCCTGTGTTCTCTGTTACCGCCACACTGCTCTCTTGGCCATTCCGTGAGCACACCAGAAATGCCCCTTTAAGGCATTTGCGGCTCACTCCGCCAGGAGTGCTCTGCCCCAGGGTCTCTGTAGAGCTCACTTCCAGGCTCCCAGCCCTGCGCCGCATCACAGGCAGCTATCTCCAGACCACTGCGTTTAAGGTAGCTCCAACGTCCCTATTCTCTTCCCTGCTTCCTTGGTCTTCATAGTACTTACCTTCTAGCATGCTTGTTTTGCTGAATACCTGACACTCCAATAGAATATATGCTTCCTCTATGGGACACTGTGTCTATTTTATTCACGGATGGACTCTCAGAGCCTAGAACAGTGCTCAGTGTGCACTCAACATTCAATACATAGTTTTTGAGTGGATGGATGGAGAAGTGGACTAATCAGCCCTGGATAAAAATCAACATATGGCAAAATAGGACATGAAGTGATAATTAAAAGAGCTCAAATATTGCCTTCTTTTTATGGAAGATGGGGAGGAGTGAAAGGGGGAATGATACATATATATCCTAAAAATGGAGCTATTTATTAAAAAAGTTATCAAATGCTCACTATTAAATCCTCAAGACCATTTTGGAGGTGTTTTGAGTGTGCAAGACACATAACTCGAAAAGCTTAAAAAGAATAACTCCACTTAATATCTTTTTTGTTGTAGCACTGGGGATTGAGCCCAGGGGTTCTACCTCCGAGCTACACCCCCAACACTATTTTTTATTCTTTATTTTGAAACAGGGTGTCACTAGGTTGCTGAGGGCTCACTAAGTAGCTGAGGCTGGCCGCGAACCTGGATCCTCCAGTCTTAGCCTCCCAAGTACTGGGATTACAAGCATGCACCACCATGCCTGGCTTATTTTTTGTTTTGAAACAGGGTCTCGCTAAGTTGCTGAGGGCCTCACTAAGTTGGTGAGGCTGGCCGTAAATCTAAGATCCTCCTGTCTCATCCTCCCAAGTACTGGGATTACAGGCATGTGCCACCATACCCCACTATACCACTGAATTTCTAAGCTGAGCCCTAATCTACTAATGGTAGGCACTAAAACTTAGTTAATTAGGGGTAAATTCTCCCTGGGGCTGTGTCTGAGATGTGGAGGAGAGCCATGTGCCGTCGCTGAACTGCAGGGAGGCCTCTGGCCCTCTGCCTTCCTCGTCTGTACACCGACACACTTTGACTCTGGCTGTGGTCCACACTCTCTCAAGTTCAACGCATTCTGAGTGCGAGGCTCCTTCTGGCCCCCTTTCCTCTCTCACTGGAGGTCTGAGGGCATGGAGTGGTGTTTGCACCCTCTGGGGCTGAGGCTCAGGGAGCCACCTCAGATCCACCACCGTGTGTGTCCTCTCTTCAGTGGCCATGCCACCTGGCAAAGGTGACTTCTCTTTGAGATTTCTCAACTTCCCGGGCTTCCCTTAGGGATCCAATCTGTCCTGCTCTCAGATCCCTATCTGGGATTTCTACCAATTTCCCTCTGTCCAGAGCTTGCTTTGGAGGGTGGTCCCAGGGCACCAGAGAGACTTTCTCCCAGATCTGTGCCACCACCAAACTTCATCGCTCTCTGATTCTCTACCCTAGCCAGTGGAGCTGCCAGCTGTACTCTTTCCAATCTATTGTTTATGCCATAAACCTGATGTGCATCAATACGCCCAGTCTGTTGAAACTCAAAAACCCGACTTTTAAAATCAAAACCTTTGGCGACCATGACTATTATCTCTGCTATGAGTCTCACAGGTCAGTTCTGAAATTCAAACCTGAGTCTGATTGTTTCCCTTTTCTTTGCATTTTGATATAATCCTATATTCCAGAGGGCATGGGTGCTTCTGACTTGAGGAGTCCCTAGGAGTGAGTGTAGGAAGTATAGAAGGCAAGGGAGAAAAATAAAATAGGGACAAAGTCCTCCCCGATCATGGCAAATTAATATTTAGCTCCAAGACCTCAATATCTTTATTTTAAAAAATTCTCATAAGCCAGGCATGGTGGTGCACACTTGTAATCCCAGTACTTGGGAGGCTGAGAGAAGAGGATTGCAGGTTTGTGGCCAGCCTCAGCTACTTAGTGAGGCCCTCCACAACTTAGCGAGACCCTGATTCAAAATAAAAGAATAAAAAAATCAGGCTGGGGTGTAGCTTGGAGGTAGAATGTCCCTGGGTTAAATCCCCAGTACTGAAAAAAAATTCTCATAAAAATTTTTTCTTTTTATCCTGCTGTCTATGAGACAATTTATTTCTTTAGCTGCTATTTGCATGGTCTTGAGTAATTCCTTATGATTATTATTCATTGTTTACTTTTCAAGCTTGTGAAATAATCACAGAAAGGTTTTCTTTATTTATCTGTGATTCTTTTTTTTTTTTTTTGATACTGGGGATTGAACCCAGGGACATTCTTCCTCTGAGCTACACCCCCAGTCCTATTTTATTTTGAAACAGGGTCTCACTAAGTTGCAGAGAGCCTCACTAAGTTGCTATGGCTGGCTGCAAACCTGCAGTCCTCCAGTCTCAGTCTCCCAAGTAGAGGGATTATAGGTGTGCACCACCATGCCCGGCTTATGTGTGATTCTTTATACCGAAGAATGTGGGAAGATCATCTCAATCTTGGGTAAGAGAACTCTAGATATAGCATGAGGATATAAAGTCCATAGTCAGTTATCAACTATATATTTAAAAAATTGACAGGTTTTGAAAAATGACTTCGATGGAGCTCCCAGAAGCAGAAACAAAAGCAACTTGGAAGTGAACACTGTATATTTCTACATCTATTTCTTTCAGAGCTGATAGTTTTAATTTTCTGCTTAATGGTCATACAAGTACTAACTATGGAACTTCCTAGGAGAAGAGAAGAAAAGACCAAGTCTCCTCACTATGCCATGCTCAGGATTGTTGACAGAGCCTTTGGGGATACTATGGAAGAGTCACACTTAACCCTTGTGGTTCCATGAGGCCACCTGTTGATTCGGGACATCAGTGTTACCTGGGCACACATCAGCTCTGGAAGAAGCTATGGTTCCCAATAAGCCCAACGCCCACTCTGGAGGTTCAAAATCCCCTCTGCTGTGGGCTTTCTTGAGCACCCTCCCCCCAGACCTGCTGCCTGCGAGGGACAGTAACCTTCAGAGCATGTTGGTTTCTGGAAAAGAGGGGCTGGGCGTGGGCAGGGTAGAGGGAAGGAGGAGCGGAAGAGAAAGCCACTCATTGCAGCGCGTACTTGGCCCTCTGTATCCACGGTTCTGCATCCTCCAATTCAACTGGCCGTGGATAGAAAATATTTGGAAAAGCACAGTGACGGTATGGAACGTATACAGACACTTTTCCTTGCCATTACTACCTAAACAATGCAGTATAGCCATGATTGACCTAGCATTTACATTGTATTAGGTAGTATAAGTCATCTAGAGATGATTTATAGTACCCAGGAGGAAGCGTGTAGGTTATAAACAAACACTAGACCATTTAATATAGGGGGCTTGAACATCTTCAGTATCTGCCGGGCTGTCCTGTAACCAATCCCCCATGGATAAGGGATGACTGTCTATACTTGCTCTGGAGATCTCAATTAATTTTAACCCATTCCTTCCATAATGAGGTGAGCTCTGTCCTTCCCCAAACTATAGCATGGAAAACAAATCATCAATGTGGAAACAATTCTGAAAAGCCAGGGACTTCGGGGTAAAGGGTGTCATATTATTGAACTCAGTTTTAAATCTTTCTTTAGAGAAGTCAATTCTCTGGAACTTTCCAATCGTCACCCTTTGTTCAACCCTACTCTTGTGGTCTGATAGTATGAATAAGACCAGACATATTTTCCTCAAGACCAAAAAAAAAAAAAAAATGTTGGGACAAATATTGCTTCGGTTTAAATGACTTCAGAAACTGCAAATTCCGGAGGACCATTTCACAGTAACAGTGAAAGCAAATAAAACTTGGTTTAAATATAGTTATCCTTCTTTGCCTCTTTCTTTCCCTAATAACAGAGCATTTATTGGATGAAACAAAGAAGGATCTGACATTTCCAGGTTGGATAATGTACACAAGCTGAATCTCTAGTTTCAGTGTATAAATGTGTGGTCTCATTGTAATCTTTATGAAGGCCTCAGCAACTCAGGATAAGAGTTTGCATTTCAGAATTAGTTAAAGCAAATTAAAAAAAAAGATGTTAAAGTAAATGCAAATGCAAGCTGCCTGTAGTTTGCCACTTGGATGTTATATATTTGGTATCATAAGAAAACCAAAAAAGACACCTGAATGGAGCTTATCATCCGTGCACAGAGATGTGTTTATGGCTCAGGAGAGTCGCTCCATCTTGAGCTGTCTGAGCTCGGTCTGGACATCTGTTTTTAATAGTTTCCAGGCCTGCCAGCAGGAGTAGTATCACAAATGGGTTAAATGTGATTTGCACACGGGGTGGGAGGGAGAAACCAACAGTTAATATGTGTTTAGTCAATAGGATTTAGGTAGTTCCTCATTTTCATGAACAACATTGAGAGCATGATGCTGAGTTTGGTATAATCCAAGCACATGTTAAAAGGGGCATCATGATCCAGGCCTGGTGGCACATGCCTGTAATCCCAGTACTTGGGAGGCTGAGACAGGAGGATCACAAGTTCATGGCCAGTTTCAGCAACTTAGTGAGACACTCCAC
The DNA here is from genome assembly GCA_004027185.1 of Glis glis. Lineage (NCBI taxonomy): Eukaryota > Metazoa > Chordata > Mammalia > Rodentia > Gliridae > Glis > Glis glis. The sequence continues at coordinate 30,267 of PVJS01020367.1, forward strand.
AACTTTGTGAGACCCTTTTTCAAAATAAAAAATAAAATAGGGCTGAGGTGTAGCTCAGAGGTAGAATGCCCCTGGGTTCAATTCCCAGTACCCCCAGAAAAAAAACCCAACAAACAAACAAACAAACAAACAAACAAACAACAGATGCATCCTGGGCCAGGCCTGGTGGTACATGCCTCTAATCCCAGAATTGGGGAGGCTGAGACAGGAGGATCGCAGGTTTGAAGCCAGCCTCAGCAACTTAGTGAGACCCTCAACAACTTAGCAAGACCCTGTTTAAAAATATATAAATAAAAAATTTAAAAAGTTCTGGGGCCGGGCGTGGTGGTGCACGCTTGTAATCCCAGTACTTGGGAGGCCGAGACAGGAGGATCTGGGTTTGTGGCCAGCCTCAGCTACTTAATGAGGCCCTCTGCAACTTCGTGAGACCCTGTTTCGAAATAATGGATAAAAAAATAGGGCTGGGGGTGTAGCTCGGAGGTAGAATGCCCCTAGGTTCAATCCCCAGTACCACACACACACACACAAAAAGTGCTGGGGGTGTAGCTTGGAGGTAGAATGCTCCTGGGTTCATTTCCCAGTACCAAAAAAGAAAAAAAAAAAGGATATAAAAACAAAAGGGCACCCATAAAAATTTCTGTTCTATGATGTTTGTTACACAAGGAACATCTATTTTTAAATGTTTTTGTTTCTTGACAAAGTATGATTACCAGCTGTAGCTTTAGGGTAGTGCCAGTCCATTTTTTTATTGCTCTACCAGAATACTAGAGGCTGGGAGATGTATAAGGGGAAGAAGTTGCTTTGGCTAACTCTTCGGGAAGCTGGGAAGTCGAAGAACATGGCGCCAGGGAGCAGGGCTGTGTTGCCTCAACTCATGGTGGAAAGCAGAAAAGCAAGTGGGTGCGTGTAAACACCAACACCAGGGGCGGCCCGCTGCATAATAACCTGCTATCACAGGCAGCCACTATTCCAGTCCTGCTAGAGCAACTCACTCACAACATAAAGGCACTAATCCCTGTTAATGACCCAGATAGCTCTCAAAGACTCCCCTCCCAGCACCACCAAAGTGGCAGTCAAGATTCAACATGAGTTTTGGAGGGGACTGACCATGGCAGATAGATAGGTAGAAAGGGCTGTTATCCCTGTATGTCATTCCTTAAGTGCTGGCCAGCTGACCCTTTGATTATTACTGTCGGCACTCTAATAGCTGCCCCTTTCTTATGGGTGAGCAGATGCAGGGGGTCTACAGGAGTGAGGTGACGCTGAGTGGGGCTCAGCCCGCAGTTCAGGCTTACAGTGCTGAGCTCTGTTACAATCACGGCCAGGACAAATGGATACCCAGGACACCCCCTGACTGTGCAGTTGCTCATCTGCATATTTGGCAAGAAAACTCAGAGGGTCAGGAGAACCAGAGACTGCTAGAGCCAAGCCTGAAGTTTTTTTCCTTTTCTTTTCTGGACTTAAACTTAAATCCAGGCTAGAAGCAAATGCAGGAAGAAAGGCAAATTCATCATGCAGAAGAGGGAGTCAAGAATTATTTTGAAATAATATTGTGCATGATGCATTTTTCTTCCTATCAGTTTTCTCCCCTGTCTACAGTAAAGATGTTCTAAGTTACCTTTTTATCTACCCTCCTCAAGAGGACAATAGCAACAGAAAAAGTTGGCATCTCCAGTTGTGTCCCTATCGATTCACTGAAACTGTATTGAAAAAAATGCATCATTTAATTTTCAATTAGTTATTCAGTCATGTGGTATAACATTTAAAAGTACAAAGCTGTGCCCATGGATTAATGTTCTTCTCAACCCACCCATTAGCTGACCAGTTCTTTCTTGAGGCAACTGGTGACTCGTTTTCCCTTTCAGAGACATTCTTTGTGGGACTCATTTTAGACCTGAATCTTTCTCCCGGCAGAATGAAGAAATGCAGAGAAAATTATTGGGATAATTTTGAGCCCTAATCTGTTATTGAGACATTCAATAGCATTGAACAAGTATGTTCCAAAAAGCTAGTTACATGCTCAATGTTTTAAATAGGGACACAAAAGAAGTTCATAGCATGGTCGGTGGCCTCAGGGAACTTATGACCTCGACACCCAGAAAGGTCATATGCATAGTGTAAATACAGTTTATTGAACGAAGCATAGTGCTTTATAATTCCTTTCCTTTAATTAGAAGGGTCTTGACAACACTATCTTTTTTTTTTTTTTTAGTGTGGTACTGGGAATTGAACCCAGCGGCATTCTACCTCCAAGCTACACCCCCAGTCCTATTTAATTTTTTTATTTTGAAACAGAGTCTTGCCGGGAGTGGTGGCGCACACTTGTAATCCCAGTACTTTGGGAGTCAGAGACCGGAGGATCCAGGTTCGCGGCCAGCCTCAGCTCTCTCTCTCTCTCTCTCTCTCTC